>CM055128.1:121050984-121130984 GCA_029206835.1 Rana muscosa
TGTGTTACCATGTGTTTTGAAAATAAAGTCATTCCCTGTTTTGGAACTTGAATACAGAGCGTTGTCTCGTATCTGGGGGGGAAATCATTCGTATGGGGTCTTATTCGGCTGGTTGGAGTGTCTGGTGGCTGTCGTGTGGTTGGAAAGGGAATATCCTAACGGTGTTAACCCCTTTCATACTTGGGGTGCCGTTACAGTCAAGAACTCCAGAAGCTTCTCCTCTGACACTCCAACCTGGTCCAGAGTGGACAGTAAGTGCTTCTTAAACGTCTGCACAAACCGTTCTGCCAGCCCATTTGAGGCTGGATGATAAGGAGCTGTTTTGTAGTGTTGGATGCCCAAGCCACTGAGGAAGGATTGAAACTCATGCGATGTAAATTGAGTCCCATTGTCCGAGACTATGGCTGTTGGCAAGCCATATTGAGCAAAGAGCTTCCTTAAAACTAGAATGGTAGCAGCTGAGGTAACAGAAGGCATTTGAAAAACCTCCGGCCATTTTGAATGTGCATCTACCACGATCAAATACATTTTACCCTGGATTGGGCCAGCAAAATCAAGATGGAGTCTTGACCACGGTTCTGTCGGCCATGGCCAAGGTAGCAGGGTTCCTTTCTTTTGGGGTCGCTGAGCTTGACAGCACCCAGGATATTGAGCCACATAATCTTCAATTGCTGTGTCCATTTGGGGCCAACAAACATAGCTCCGGGCTCGCTGCTTCATGCGCACCACACCAGGACGGCCCTCATGCAGTATCCTTAGCATGGTTGGTTGCAAATACTGAGGTATAATCACTCTGTTGCCCCACTGTAGGCAACCAGCATTAGTCACAAGCTCACATTTTCTGGCAAAGTACAGGCGAAATTCACCTGGGACTTTCTCTGGCCATCCAGCCTGAACATATGAGAATATCTGAGACAGGACGGGATCTGTGACTGTATGTCTGGCAATTAAGGAGGTAGACATGCAGGATTTCGGCCTGTGTATTTCCACTATGTGTACGTCTCTTGGTGAGTGGTCTCCAATTGGCAATCTGGAAAACGCATCTGCATTGCCATGGGCATCATGGGAGCGGTATCTGATAGAATAAGTATAAGCTCCCAAGAATAAAGCATACCTTTGTAAGCGAGATGCGGTTGTTGTAGAAATTCCTTTGAGGGTTCAGTATTGACAATAGAGGTTTGTGGTCAGTGGTACAGCCCCTTCCCAGCATGCATCAGGAGAAAAAGGTGAAGGGTCACACAGTGTTCCAGCACAAACATTACACATACACACACACACACACATTGTAATGTTTGTGCTGGAACACTGTGTGACCCTTCACCTTTTTCTCCTGATGCATGCTGGGAAGGGGCTGTACCAGGAAGTAGTGAGAGTGGTGTGTGAGACTGGAAGCAGCATGATGGACAGATCTGGTAATGACAGAATCCTGTTGTATTAAGACTCCTCCATGTAACAAGTCATCATGTTCTGAGTAATAAACCCTTCCATGGTTAAGAAGTTCATCTGGTCTGTGTGTAACTTGCTGAGCAGATACTTTAGCATTGCTAGCAACACTCTGAGAGACCCCATGTCTAAGGGACATAACACACACACACACACATACATACACACACACACACATATACACACACACATATATATACACACATACACACACACACACATATGTTATGTCCCTTAGATACGGGGTCTCTCAGAGTTTTGCTAGCAATGCTAAAGTATCTGCTTAGCAAGTTACACACAGGCCAGATGAACTTCTTAACCATGGAAGGATTTATTACTCACTCAGAACATGATGACTTGTTACATAGAGTCCTAATACAACAGGATTCTGTCATTACCAGATGTAATACCTTCTGTGCATCATGCTGCTGCTGCTTCCAGTCTCACACACCACTCTCACTACTTCCTGGTACAGCCCCTTCCCAGCATGCATCAGGAGAAAAAGGACAAGGGTCACACAGTATTCCAGCACAAACATTACATCTCCTCTTTTTCCCATAAAAACAAAACTAAAAAAAAAAACAATAGGAAAAAAATAAATAAAATAAACATAACAATAGAACAAAATATTCAACACAAAGAAACAAGGCAAGCAGGATCAGTTCAGCAAGTAGTATATCCAACTCAGTTCTGTGGCTCCTGCATCACGTTACGAGCCCTTTGTCTGTTTCCTGACCTCCAAAGTGTCCCGTAAGATTTCAGTGCTTTGCCAACGAGGAGTTTGATGTCTTTGACGGGCAGACTTACGAAGTGGCACAGCACCAGGAGGGGTAGAGGCTGTCAAAGGTTCTGGAGGTGTCAGTGGGTGTCCAACAGACAAATCAGTCTCTGCAACTCCAGGCACATGTCCGGGCTCCTCAGGGATACGGTCACCAACCGCTTCAAGAGTTGGTTGTAAACTTGTAGGATCATGCCAGACACCATGCCATATGTCACCAGTAGAGCCCTGAGTAGACTCTGGTGGTTGGGTAGAAAGAGAGGTCGGGTTTGTTTCTACTGGCAGGCAAATGCGCTTTCTCAATTGCGAAAGGTGTCTTCGAACACAAACGCCATTCTCTAGGCGAACAAGGTACATTCGTTGTCCAAGAGGTCCATCAATAATGCCAGAAAGCCAATGAGGCAAAACTCTAATTCCGAAACCATACAAGATCACCAGCACGGAATCCAGGACAGCCTGGCGGAGAAGGTGTCGGTGACTGTTCCTGTGGACGAACTAAATCCAGTTTGGTGCGGAGATGCCTGCCAAACATAAGAAAAGCTGGGGACAGCCTAGTAGTAGCGTGTTTTGTGTTTCGGTACATGGTCAAGAACTCCAGAAGCTTCTCCTCTGACCGTCCAACCTGGTCCAGAGTGGACAGTAAGTGCTTCTTAAACGTCTGCACAAACCGTTCTGCCAGCCCAATTGAGGCTGAATGATAAGGAGCTGTTTTGTAGTGTTGGATGCCCAAGCCACTGAGGAAGGATTGAAACTCATGTGATGTAAATTGAGTCCCATTGTCCGAGACTATGGCTGTTGGCAAGCCATATTGAGCAAAGAGCTTCCTTAAGACTAGAATGGTAGCAGCTGAGGTAACAGAAGGCATTTGAAAAACCTCCGGCCATTTTGAATGTGCATCTACCACGATCAAATACATTTTACCCTGGATTGGGCCAGCAAAATCAAGATGGAGTCTTGACCACGGTTCTATTGGCCATGGCCAAGGTAGCAGGGTTCCTTTCTTTTGGGGTCGCTGAGCTTGACAGCACCCAGGACATTGAGCCACATAATCTTCAATTGCTGTGTCCATTTGGGGCCACCAAACATAGCTCCGGGCTCGCTGCTTCATGCGCACCACACCAGGATGGCCCTCATGCAGTATCCTTAGCATGGTTGGTTGCAAATACTGAGGTATAATCACTCTGTTGCCCCACTGTAGGCAACCAGCATTAGTCACAAGCTCACATTTTCTGGCAAAGTACGGACAAAATTCACCTGGGACTTTCTCTGGCCATCCAGCCTTAACATATGAGAATATCTGAGACAGGACGGGATCTGTGACTGTATGTCTGGCAATTGAGGTGGACATGCAGGATTTCGGCCTGTGTATTTTCACTATGCGTACGTCTCTTGGTGAGTGGTCTCCAATTGGCAATCTGGAAAACGCATCTGCATTGCCATGGGCATCATGGGAACGGTATCTGATAGAATAAGTATAAGCTCCCAAGAATAAAGCGTACCTTTGTAAGCGAGATGCGGTTGTTGTAGAAATTCCTTTCTGAGGGTTCAGTATTGACAACAGAGGTTTGTGGTCAGTGATAAGTGTGAACTCCCGACCATAGATGTACGCATGAAATTTTTTTGTGGCCCATACAATGGCCAAAGCTTCCTTGTCTATCTGGGAGTAGTTTTGCTCTGCTGAGGTTAAAGACCTGGAGGCAAAAGAAATGGGGCGCTCTGTGCCATCTGGCATGACATGGGAAAGCACAGCACCCAGTTTCTTTAAATCATAGTGGACCAGAACTCGAGAAGACAGAATGAGTTCTTTAGAAAGCCGAAAAGCTTCTTCACATTTGGCTGTCCATATCCATTTAGCTCTTGCATCCAGTAAGCGATGTAATGGGTAAAGCTGGTGTGCTAGGTTCGGCAAGAAACGGTGGTAGTAATTTAGGAGGCCAAGGTAGGACCTGAGCTGTGTGACATTCTGGGGAGTAGGGGCATGGGTAAGGGCTTTAACCTTTTCTTCAGTAGTGTGTAACCCATGTCGGTCCACAGTGTGGGCACAAAATTCCAGTCGAGACTTTAGAAATTCGCCTTTTGAAAGATTGACACGTAAACCATACCTTTTGGAGTCTCTCTAGCACAGCTTCAACATTCTTTCTGTGTTCTTCATCAGTGGGACCAGTGATGAGCATGTCATCTAGTAGACATTGAGTGAAAGGTATGCCTGCCAGGACCTCATCCATGATTCGCTGCCAGATGGCTGGAGCTGGGGCTATGCCAAAAACCATGCGGTTATATTGGAATAATCCTTTATGAGTGTTAATGGTCAACAGGTGGCGTGAATCTGGGTGTACTTGCAGTTGCAGGTAAGCTTGCTTTAAGTCTATTTTTGTAAACTTTTGCCCCCCAGCCAATGAGCTAAATAGATCTTCAAGTCGAGGCAATGGGTATTGATCCACAAGAAGTTGGTTGTTCAGGGCAACCCTGAAATCTCCACAAATTCTAATGTCTCCATTCTTTTTCTTGACAGGCACAATTGGCGATGCCCATTCACTTCTATCCACTTTAGTTATGATCTTTTCAGCCAATAGGTGGTCCAGCTCTGCTTCCACTTTCTTTCTCAAGGCAAAAGGTACTTGTAACGGATCTCAGATACCCCAGATGGGCACATCCGCCAGACTTGTGTCTCCTGTCCTCCAAACGCACCCGCAGCCTGCAGATTCGCCATAACCAGCCCTTAACCCCTCAATCACGAGACAATCCACACAGGTGTTGAGGGTTAAACATGCAGAGCATCAACTGTTTATTAAATCCAAAACATACACTTTTACACACAGTTAGGGACACTCCCCTTAGCCTTGTCATAGAGGGGGGGTAGGGGACAAGGAAGAATCAATGGGAACTGAACACTTGTACATTGAAACAGAGACTACAGATAAACATAAAGGGATTATGGTAAGCAGGCAACCCCTCAATACACATCCCCTGCGGAGAGATGTCTGCAGTCCAGACCATTGTCTGTGTGCCATGAACCAACACAGCTAAACACAGCAACAAGAGGGGGGGGATGGGGGAGAAGGGATGTAGCATTACATTATCTCAATGCCAGCTTCTCCCCGAGTCTCAGTCTCTTAGGGGCCATAATCTGTGGGTAGGAGGCCCGCCCTCAGTCCCTTCCAAAGCACACAGTGACAGTGGGTTCTGTCACAGTACTGATCTTGCCTTACAAAAACGAGGTGTAGCACCCGGCTTCGTCGCCACTGTTATGTCCCTTAGACACGGGGTCTCTCAGAGTTTTGCTAGCAATGCTAAAGTATCTGCTCAGCAAGTTACACACAAGCCAGATGAACTTCTTAACCATGGAAGGATTTATTACTCACTCAGAACATGATGACTTGTTACATAGAGTCCTAATACAACAGGATTCTGTCATTACCAGATGTAATACCTTCTGTGCATCATGCTGCTGCTGCTTCCAGTCTCACACACCACTCTCACTACTTCCTGGTACAGCCCCTTCCCAGCATGCATCAGGAGAAAAAGGTGAAGGGTCACACAGTGTTCCAGCACAAACATTACATCATACACACACACACACACATATATATACACACACACACATATATACACACACACACACCTGGAGTTTCGTTTTTTGTTCCCCTTTTTCACTGCATTTACTGATATATTCCCAACCGCCCAAATTAGACCTCATTCTTGTACACATTGTTGTGTCAAGCTACTTGCATAGCTCTGATGCCGTGTAAGTTATGTGCCACTTTGTGTTGGTCTATCACATAAAATACCAATAAAATACATTTATGTTTTTGGTTGTAACATGATAAAATGTGGAAAGTTTCATTAGGTATGAATACTTTTTCAAGGCATTGTATAACTTCAATTAACTTTTTAATACTTTAATTTTATGAGATACACCTGTATATAACTGAATGTCCATGGCTTGGCTACAGATTTACTGTAGGGATTGCACTGTAAGGCTCGATTCACACTAATGCGTTTGATGCATTTTGCAGAAATGCAGGGAAATTTTTTAACATGGGTTCCTATGGAACATGTTTACATCAATGCTTTTTTGTGCCTCTCCGTTTTTGGAAAGGGTTTGGGGACTTTTTTTTTTCCCCGCAAAAAGCAGCATTTTGCATGTAATAGAATTCAATGGTCCCGCATTCAAAACGCAAGTACCAAGTTTTTACCGCGATTTGCGTATATTCCTTTTTTTTTACAGTGTGGGGTCCCCCCCCCAGGTCAATACCAGGCTCTTTGGTCTAGTATGGACTCAAAGGGGACCCCCCCCACACCAAGATTAAAAAAAAAATGGCATGGGGGTCCCCCCAAAATCCATACCAGACCCTTATCCGAGCATGCAGCACGGCAGGTCAGGAAAGGGAGGGGCGAACGAACGAGCACGCGCCCCCCCCAACCATACCAGGCCGCATGTCCTCAACATGGGGGATGGGTGCTTTGGGGCTCTACACGACAACCCTTGCTCGGTGGTTGTCGGAGGCTGCAGGCGGGGACTTATCGGAATCTGGAAGCCCACTTTAACAAGGGGGCCCCCAGATTCCGCCCCCCCATGTGAAGGCGTATGAGGTACATTGTACCCCTACCCATTCACTAAAAAAAAGTAGTGTAGTGTTAAAAGACTTGTCAAAAACTGTTTACTGTATTATTAAAAATCTTCTTCCTCCGCATCTTCATTCTCCGGTCTTCTGGGGGAGGAGAAGACCGGAGGATGAAGATGCGGGAGAAGATAGAGGATGAAGCGGAGAAGATTTTTAATAAAAGACTTGTCAAAAACAGTTTACTGTATTTATTAACACTACACTATTTTTTAGTGAATGAGTAGGCGTACCCCATACTCATTTCACATAGGGGGGGCAGAATCTGGGGGCCCCATGTTAAAGGGGGCTTCCAGATTCCGATAAGCCCCCCGCCCGCAGACCCCAACAACCACCAGGCAAGGGTTGTTGGGAAGAGGCCCTTGTCCCCATCAACATGGGGGCAAGGTGCTTTGGGGTGGGGGGGCAGAGCCCCCCTGCCCCAAAGCACCCATCCCCCCCATGTTGAGGGCATGTGGCCTGGTATGGTTCAGGGGGGGGGGCGCTTACTCGTCCCCTCCCTTTCCTGACCTGCCGGGCTGCATGTTTGGATAAGGGTCTGGTATGGATTTTGGGGGGACCCACACACCATTTTTTTATTTTGGTGTGGGGGGGTCCCCTCCGAATCCATACTAGACCCCGCTGACAACTGATGACTCATCGTTTGTTAAGGATGCAGTGGACGGCTTCCTGGCCCCCTCCTTAGCAACCAGCTATATACAGTGTAAAAAAAAGAAACTGCGAAACTCAAATCGCGGTAAAAACATGTGTCAAAAAACGCGGCAAGCACTGCAAAAAGCACTGCAGAAACACCTCAAAAGCAACATACATAGATGTGAATCAAGCCTAAGGGGCCTTTCACACGAGGACTTATCAGGTCTGCCTGACAGTTTTTCATGCAGCCCTAATCAGACCCTTCATTGTCTTCCATGGAGTGGTGGATGGAAATTGACATCCAGTCTGATCCGATCAGCTAAAAACGGACAGATAGGGATCCATTCTCCATCTGTCTAGCAGATCAGATGGCAGTTGGGTGTAAACCGACAGGCGGTCTGTTTACATACGACCGACCATAGAGGAAAGCAGGCTGTATTCATGTCCACTCTGCATAAGCAGAGCGGATACGAAACCAGCCACCCCCCTGCTCAGCAAGGATCAGCAGACAGATTTCACGCTGAGCAGGCAGAATCCTGACAGTCAGCCCCATGTGAAAGGGGCCTAAAAAGCAACACAACGGGTCAAGCTCAGGCAGTACAGCAAACATACAAATAGTTAAAGATACCTACAGGCACCAATGAAATGACGCTCAACTAACATCTCTATAACACTTCACAGGTTTCAGGCATGTTAAAAAAATAAATAATAATTTCCAAGTGAAAAAACACCACAGGACAATAATAACCAAGAACACTCATTTTTATTGACAAATTGTACATTTAATGAAGGAAAACAAATTTGGCAAAACTGCTGTCACTGGGATCATTAACACTGCCCCTGCATATACATAAAGTTACTGCTTCTGCAGGAGTGTGAAAATTTCCACCACTAATCTAAAGTCTTTCTACATTCTCTCTATAATTTTGCCCTCTCTTTGAAAGGATAATGATTTGGAGGACATTTAACATCAGTATTCAAATCACAGGTTATATAAACAAACAAAATAATTCAACCATATATACCATGATTAAATTGTATGTAAACCCTAACAATTCACTGCTCCCTTTTGGTCTGTTAAATATACCATTGAAAGCATTTTTGATATTAGCTCCACAAGTGCAAAAAATACCTGTTGATTCTGCCAGAAATCCAATAAGCTCATATCTTCTTGTGCATGCTGCCTTAGCTGCACTGAAATCTCAAGCAGTATTATTAGCCTTACCCAGTTCTCCCCTTGGTCTACAGAACACCCCTTTAGGTTATGAAGATGATGAAAAGGGGAGGTGTTCTGATGTTCAAACCAGGAGCCTAGAGTGACTACACCTCCATAGATATAGTACAGTGAGTGGGCATCATCACCCTAACAGAGGAAGTGTTATTGGCAGGATTACTAGGGGAAAGTGGAAAAAGGCCTGAGAAAAAAGTAATGCAGCCACATTCAAGGACTGTTAAGCTGCAATTTATTACATTTTTGTTTTATGATCCAGATACAGGTTATTATTTATTAAATAGGTAATTTAAGAAACTAAAGAGGGCCAGGGAACCACTTAATCTGATGTTGAACCTACTACTATTCTTAATAAGCTTGTGTTGACCCAAATGACTTAAGGCACTTTCACACTGGTTCGCTTCAAAACTGCTAGTAAAATGCCTATGCATTAATGAAGCGCTTTTGCGGCGCATTTGGTGTGGTTTTTAAAAGGGCATGTGGCTCAAAAACTGCACCAAAGATGCTTAGTGGGGGCGTTGTGGAGGCGGTTCCCATTTATTTCAAGGAGCTATTTTGGTGCACTTCTTTCATCTCCCCAAACATGCTCCAAAGATGCTACAAGCAGGATTTTTTTTCAACCCAACAAAAAGACCTGCCCCAGTGTGAAAACATTCATTGATTTTAAAAGGGAGGCATTTTTCTTGAGCTTTTCAGGCACTTTGACACAAAAGCGCATGAAAAACTCCTCAATGTGAAAGGGCCCTTAGTTTAGGAGAAGACACTGGTAAATTAAATCACCAACTGTCGTCTTATATGTTTAGGAGACTTTTTCAATAATATCCACCTTCCAAATCTGTTTCTGCCAAGGAGTCTCTCTCCTGATGTACTTTCAATAACTTGAAAAAAATCTCGAAAATCACAGAGCTTAAAAAGGGCTGCCACAGGTGAGGGAACCAGGGAACTCAAGTCCAGTGATCCAGGCCATAAAGCTACAATACGTCACTGTGTAATTCAAGTAATTCCCATTAATTCCAAGAGGCCTGACCCCTTTATTAACATTATGAAAGTGATAGGACCTGTGGCACCAGAACAGCCATTGTAATAGCTTGCCTGGCCCTGTACTCAGGAGGAGAGTAAAATAAAAATAAATCCCTTTTTTTCTGAACAAAAAAATAAATAAAAATAAAACAATTGCATTTAATAAAACAATACTGTCAAAACATTATGCTACTTTATGTGTAAACACATCACAAAATACTTCTATTAAGCCAGTTATGGACTTAGGAGATTGGTGGCTCAAAGAAAAATAGGACTTTATGGCAACAGTAGGTTTACATCATCTGCTGAGCAGGTTGGTTGGTGGTAATGTCAGCCAATCAATAGGCCCATCACCTACATAAATATATTAATATAAATAATCTGTAATATTGAATACATTTGTTTTGTTCTACATCATGAATCTGCCTCAGCAAAAAATACAATTGAGCTATAAAAATGCATAGTTTACTCAGGCTATGCATACATTGCTATTTTTCTTCTCTGTTCCTGCTAAAATGTAAATGAAGGAAAAAGAAGAAACTATACAGAACAAAAAGTACTCTGTCTGTGCCCCTTGCTTCCAAGCAAAGAAAGAAAAAATTGGATCATAAAATGTATTCCCCCTACTATGCGCATGCTATACGTTGGTTGACCTGTCTGTGCACTGCGCTGACTAGTCCCGTTCCTTCCCATAAAGGAAAATGGGGTTCAGAAAAGAAACGCCTCTTTAATGAGGCATCAAATACACAATTAGCAACCAACATCTACAATTAGCATCCCTAATGTGGACCATCAAAGTTAATCTACAGAAATTCTACCATTGCTAATAATGTCCTCACAACCAAAAAACTGTAAAATCATTTTATTGTCCGGTGAGGAACATAGGATTCTTATAGAACTATTTTATAACAACATCTACAATAGGGCTAGACACACACTATAAAACTTTTGTTGTTCGATTTCCTTACATTGACCTTCAAGTATGTTGAAGGTACAAATCGAAATACAAATTGAAAGAATTTCATATTATATGGTTTTGGCAAATCTAAAGGAAAAAATCTAAAGAACATTGTATAGTGTGTATCCAGCTTAAGGAAAAAATGTAAGCCAGCTCCACCACAGGGTAAAATTCCTCTCATGATCAGCAAGCTTTAGTTTCCTAGAAAACCAGCAAAACTCGTGTTCCTTAATGGACCCAGGTAAAAGTATTTTTCAGCGAGTACAAAAATCCTATTTTCTCCCTTGTCCATTACTGAACAATTGGGATGTCTAAAGACAGTCTAACTAAGGAGTTGGCAACAGACCCCCAAAAAAAACAACAACACAGGGAATGCTTGCAGATCCAACAGCTGCCTGTAACACTTTACGTTTAAAAATTGCATCAGAAGAGGAGGCGGCAGCCTTAAAAACAAGGGGAGGGGGCAGTTTTAAAAACCTGGAAAGAATGATGCCATTCACAGTCTTGCTGGAGGTGAAGTTTGCCAGTGAAGAGGGGAACCCAATGCTTAAGAACATACTCGAACAATGATTTAATAGATTCACATAGAAATAGTGGAAAACTAGAAAGCTGGGGTCCTCCTGTGAAGGAGGCCATAGTGGTATAATTTGTGGGAGGTGCTTTGCAGACATGTTGCATCTTTTAGATCTACTACGAAGTGAAAAACTTTTAAAAAGGTACAATTCCTGAAAAGGTCATTCCAAAATGTTATAGATCTCCTTGAATGTACATGCGTATTACAGTGTATGTAGGTCGCAGGAAGCATACCCTTGCCAAATGAGTGAATAAGAATATTGAAAAAGGAAAAGGAGTTTAGCCTTTCATTGTAAAAAATGGCACAATAAGGATCTAAGGAATCTCAGATTCTTGGCTATTCAGCAGGTACGGAATTTACTTTAGGGTGGGGATTATTTTGTAAAGCGCTGCGCAAACTGTTGGCGCTATATAAACCCTGTATAATAATAATTCTATGTTAAATTGCTAAGACAGTGAATGGATGTTTAGACTGGGGGCATTACACAGTCCTGACTTTAAAGTAGTATGGGGTTTATAACCAGAAAAAAAAAAAAACCCACACACATTCATACTCGCCTCTATGCTGCAGAATCAGTGTGATCATGTTGCTCTAAGACTGAAAACCAAGCAACCACATGACCGCTGATCGCTCAATTCCCACTCTGCTTGTTCCTCCAGCACTCAGAGTGCCAGGCTGGAGAGGAGCTGGGCGCAGCTGGCTCCGCCTCTCAGGCCAGCACTGTCAGTCAGCGGTCAATATTGTCTAGATCCTTCCAGAGCCTGGAGCGGCTAAAGAGCACTCCTGAGACCCCCCACAAGAGAAGTATGGGCAAAAAAACTTTGGTCATAATTCTCTTTTAATATTACCGTATTTATCAGCGTATAACACGCAATTTCCCCCCTGAAAATAGGGGGAAAATCACGGGTGCGTGTTATAAGCTGATGGTGTACCTCGGACTCGGAGGGGAACGAGCGCCGCCGGAATTCACCGAGCCATCATTTCCTGTTTACTCGCCTCTCACGTCACACACACACAGTCCCACCTCCGCCACTGGCATTAGACCAGTGTTCTGTCAATCACAGGAGCTGGTCCAATGCTGATGGCGGAGGCGGGACTGTGTATGTGACTGCCGAGTGAACAGGAGATGGCGGCTCGGTGATTCCCTCACTGCACGAGAGATGGTGAGGCTGCAAATGGGCATCAGGCTACATTGATGAGACGAGCTGCAGAGGGGCACATAGGCTGCATTGAGGCTGCAGATGGGCATAGATCAGGCTGTATTGAGGCTGCAGATGGACACTTTTTGCTTCTAAGTGGTTTATTTAAAAAAAAAATAGTTTTTTTCCTGAAACTTCCCTCTTAAATTGAAGGTGCGTGTTATACACCTGTGCGTGTTATACGCCGATAAATACAGTAATTGCTACCTATGATTTGCAATTTGATTAGTTTACTGAGGGAGTTCAAAATGTAATGCTCCCTTGTAGTTTGCTTTGAAAACCTCTATTGGTTCTACCTGGCATATTTAGGATGAGGTCATTGGAAATTTTGTATTTGTTATAACTTTCAACCATCTGTAGAGAATTTGCCTCTATTTTAGTTGTAACGCAAGATCAGAGCGGACCGAGTTTAAACCCTTCCCGACCACTACACGCCAATTTACATCGGCAGAATGGCACGGGCAGGCAAATCTGGTGTACTCAATGTTCGCCGGTGGCCCGCGATTATGACACAGGTGTCCGTTTAATAAACTGAAGTTTTTTTTCTCAGTTCAGTTCTCGGCAGTTCTCAGAGGAAAATTATCTCCTCTGCAGCCGGTTTAATAAACTGAGAACTTCAGTTCTCAGAGGGAGAACAGAGGCGAAGTGTTTCCTCTGAAAACGGCTGAGATCTGTGTAGAAGTGGGTGGGCTGCCTGTAATCTCGTGAGATATTGTGAGATTACGGTGCAGCCGAGTTCAAAAAGTGAAACTGAAGTTTAAAAGAACATGTAATTACATGTTTTCAGACGTGATAACTATATATATCCTGTATATATACATGTGTGTGTGTGTGTATGTATAATATATATATACACACATACACACACACACAGTATTTATATATGTATGTACACACACACACACATACATATATATATATATATATACACATATATACATACACACACACACACACACACAGTGCCTTGCGAAAGTATTCGGCCCCCTTGAACTTTTCATCCTTTTGCCACATTTCAGGCTTCAAACATAAAGATATAAAATTTTAATTTTTTGTGAAGAATCATCAACAAGTGGGACACAATTGTGAAGTGGAACGAAATCTATTGGATATTTTAAACTTTTTTAGCAAATAAAAAACTGAAAAGTGGTGCGTGCAAAATTATTCGGCCCCTTTACTTTCAGTGCAGCAAACTCACTCCAGAAGTTCAGCGAGGATCTCTTAATGATCCAATGTTGTCCTAAATGACTGATGTGTAATCAAGTCTCTGTATAAATGCACCTGCTCTGTGATAGTCTCAGGGTTCTGTTGAAAGCTCAGAGAGCATCATGAAGACCAAGGAACACACCAGGCAGGTCCGTAATACTGTTGTGGAGAAGTTTAAAGCCGGATTTGGATACAAAAAGATTCCCTAAGCTTTAAACATCCCAAGGAGCACTGTGCAAGCGATCATTTTGAAATGGGAGTATCAGACCACTGCAAATCTACCAAGACCTGGCTGTCCCTCTAAACTTTCAGCTCAGACAAGGAGAAGACTGATCAGAGATGCAGCCAAGAGGCCCATGATCACTCTGGATGAACTGCAGAGAACTACAGCTGAGGTGGGAGAGTCTGTCCACAGGACAACAATCAGTCGTACACTGCACAAATCTGGCCTTTATGGAAGAGTGGCAAGAAGAAAGCCATTTCTCAAAGATATCCATAAAAAGTCTCGTCTAAAGTTTGCCACAAGCCACCTGGGAGACACACCAAAAATGTGGAAGAAGGTGCTCTGGTCCGATGAAACCAAAATCGAACTTTTTGGCCACAATGCAAAACGATATGTTTGGCGTAAAAGCAACACAGCTCATCACCCTCAACACACCATCCCCACTGTCAAACATGGTGGTGGCAGCATCATGGTTTGGGCCTGCTTTTCTTCAGCAGGGACAGGGAAGATGGTTAAAATTGAGGGGAAGATGGATGCAGCCAAATACAGGACCATTCTGGATGAAAACCTGTTGGAGTCTGCAAAAGACCTGAGACTGGGACGAAGATTTATCTTCCAACAAGACAATGATCCCAAACATACAGCAAAATCTACAAAGGAATGGTTCACAAATAAATGTATCCAGGTGTTAAGCCTCGTACACACGAACGAGTTTCTCGGCAAAAACCAGCAAGAAACTTGCTGGCAGAGATTTTTTGCCGAGAAATTTGTTCGTGTGTATGGTTTCTCGTCAAGAAAAGCGACAAGAATCTCGACGAGAAAATAGAGATCCTGCTCTCTATTTTCTCGTCGAGATTCTCGTCGGCATGTTTCTCGACGAGAAAAGTGAGTGTGTGTACACTTACCTGTCCTCCCGGAAGCCCGAGCATGTTCGAAATGAATTCGACGCATGCGCGGTAGCTTCCTAGGCATACGTAGGGTATACCAAGATGGCGGCGACGGCATCGAATGTGACGAGCGCATGCTCGTCGTAGTCGATGACGTCACCGCGTACGCTCCATTCAAAGAACCGCGGGTTCTTTGAATCGAGCGTCTGTACACTCTGTCGGGACAAGTTTCTTGTCCAAGAATCTCGTCGAAAAAAACGACATGTTTTTTTCGACGAGAATCTCGGCAGTGTGTACGAGGCCTTAGACTGGCCAAGTCAAAGTCCAGACCTGAATCCAATCGAGAATCTGTGGAAAGAGCTGAAAACTGCTGTTCACAAACGCTCTCCATCCAACCTCACTGAGCTCGAGCTGTTTTGCAAGGAAGAATGGGCAAGAATTTCAGTCTCTCGATGTGCAAAACTGATAGAGACATACCCCAAGCGACTTGCAGCTGTAATCGCAGCAAAAGGTGGCTCTACAAAGTATTAATGCAAGGGGGGCGAATAATTTTGCACGCCCCACTTTTCATTTTTTTCTTAGTTAAAAAAAGTTTCAAAAATACAATAGATTTCGTTCCACTTCACAATTGTGTCCCACTTGTTGGTGATTCTTCACAAAAAATTAAAATGTTATATCTTTATGTTTGAAGCCTGAAATGTGGCAAAAGGATGAAAAGTTCAAGGGGGCCGAATACTTGCGCAAGGCACTGTGTGTATATATATATATATATATATATATATACACACACAAACACATGAATATATATATTCATGTGTGTGTGTGTGTATATATATATATAAAAATACGGTATGTGTGTGTATACACACACACACATATATATATATATATATATATATATATATATATATATACACACACACACACACACACACACACACACACACACACACACACACACACACATATATATATATATAGTTGTTAATATTCCTTTTTAACCCACTGGTGCTGATATTAGGAAGAAATAAGCCTTCTTCCTCTAATCACACCAGCTTCTCTCCCAGATTCTCCACCTCTGAGATGGTGAATCTGGAAGGGAGATATTTCAGTGGAAGAGCCGTGAGATCTTCAGATCTGTTTATTAAACTGCCGTTTTGTGACAAAACGGCCATGTGCTGTGATGAGAAGCGGAGAACATGTTCTCTGCTCCTGATCTCAGTTTATTAAACCAGCAATGCTCTGGGATAAGTGGTGATCATCATGATCTCGGCTTATCATGGTTTATTAAACGTACACCACAGAGGCAGAACGGGGAGAGGCCCATGTAAACAAGGCATTTCCCTGTTCTGCCTAGCAACATGACAGGGATCTACTGCTCCCTGTCATTGGGAGCAGTGATCTCTGTCATGTTGTAGGGAGACCATGCCCCCTACAGTTAGAACACAGCCCTAGGACACACTTAACCCCTTGATAGCCCCCTAGTGTTTAACCCCTTCCCTGCCCTTGTCATTTATACAGTAATCAGTGGCTATTTGTAGCTCTGATCGCTGTATAAATGACAATGGTCCCAAAATAGTGTCAAGTGTCTCCCATAATGTCGCAGTCACAATATAAAAATAAAAAAATTTAATAATAAAAAAAAAAAATGCAGATCGCCGCCATTACTAGTAAAAAATAAAAGCCATAGATCTATCCCCTATTTTGTTGACGCTATAACTTTTGCGCAAACCAATCAATATACACTTGTGATTTTTTTTACCAAAAATATGTACAAGACTACATATCGGCCCAAACTGTGGAAGAAATACATTTTTTTTATACATTTTTTGGGGATATTTATTATTGCAAAAGCTGAAAAATATTTATTATTTATTTGGTTAATAGCACAAAAAATAAAAACCGCAGAGGTGATCAAATGCCACCCAAAGAAAGCTCTATTTGTGGGAAAAAAAGGATGTCAATTTTGTTTGGGTATAACGTTTGCACGGCCACGCAATTTTTTTAGTGCTATTCTCCTTTTATTGCAGTTTTTATATTAGATGTTTACATAATTTCTAAGGTGTTTATATACAAACTTTATTGGGTGTAATCTGCACTTTAACCACTTCAGCCCCAGAAGATTTTTCCCCTTTATGACCAGGCCATTTTTTGCAATACAGCACTGCGTTGCTTTAACTGACAATTACGCTGTCGTGCGACGCTGTACCGAAACAATATCGTTTTTTTTGCGCTATAAACAAAAAGATGGACAATTTTTTTTTTTTACTTTTTGTTATAATAAATATCCCATTTTATTTTTTTTCATCAGTTTAGGCCAATATGTATTCTTCTGCATATTTTTGGTAAAAAAAAAAAAAAAAAAAAAAAGCATATTGATTGGTTTGTGCAAAAGTTTTAGCATCTACAAAATAGGGGAAAGATTAATGGCATTTTTATAATTAGTTTTTTTTACTAGTAATGTCGGCGACCTGCGATTTTTAGCGGGACTGCAACATTGCGGCGGACAGATCGGACACTTGACACATTTTTGGGACCATTGACCTTTATACAGCGATCACTGATCAGTGCTATAAAAATGCACCGATTACTGTGTAAATGTCACTGGCAGGGAAGGGGTTAACACTAGGGAGCGATCAAGGGGTTAAATGTGTTCCCACTTGTGTGTTTCTAACTGGGGGGATGTGACTGACTGTTAGGAGACAGATCGCTGTTCCTAATTACTAGGAACAGAACAGACGATCTGTCTCTCCTCTGCTGACAGAACGGGGATTTGTGCGTTTTCATACACAAATCCCTGTTCTGGCTCTCGTGCCAGCGATCGCGGGTGGCGAACATCGCGGCCGCACGCATCGGGTCCCCCCGCCGTGCAGCGGGCATGGGCCTGCTATGGCTCTTAAAGAAGCCGTCATACCAGTATGGCGATTTGCGGGAACGAGCCGACCTACCGCCGTATATTAACGCCACGTTTTGGCGTTCCAAATGCCTCTGAACATCCGTCCTGAACGCATTTTTTTGCATTCCAAAAAATGCTTCTAAACTCAACTGCCTAGAAACGACCCCGTATACATGTACGGATAACAGAGGAAAGTTCAGGGGCAGCTGAAAATAATGCCCAACTGCTCCTAAACGTCTGTTAACCAGAAGCCTAACTTTCACTTTTAATGTTAACCACTTACGGACCACCCGCCGTCAAAATACAGTGACACTTTATAGAGGGATATCGTTATGGCAGCAGCTAGCTGCCATAACCCCGGTATCCTCTTCTTCATCAGTCGACCCGCTTTCAGATAAAAGTGGTCATTGCGGCGGACTCGCCGCAAGATCACTTATCAGCGGCAGCGGCGATCGGGTCCTCTTATGTGTTAGGTATGGAGCTGAGTGAGGGGAAGATGGCCCCCACCCGGCTCCATACCACTGCAGGGTCGGAGGCGACGTCAAAATGTCACTTCCGCCCATAGCTCTTAAAGAGACATTTTCAAACAACATTTTTTTTTTATTATTATTATTGCATTTAAGTAGTCCTGCCATGCTTTTTTTCTATTAAAAGGGATGTTTACATTCCTTGTAATAGGAATAAAAGGTAAAAAATATTTTTTTTTTTAAAAGTGTAAAAATAAAAAAAGTAAAATGAGAAAAATAAAAATTAACGAGCCCCTTCCCGCCGAGCTTGCCTGCAGAAGCGAACGTATACGCGAGTAGCGACCGCACATGAAAACAGTGTTCAAACCACACAAGTGAGGCATCACCGTGAACGTTGGAGCGAGAGAAATAATTCTAGCCCTAGACCTCCTCTAACTGAAAACATGCAACCTGTAGAATTTTTTTTAAAACATTGCCTATGGAGACGAAGGGTAAAAGTTTGTCACCATTCCACGAGCAGGCGCAATTTTGAAGCGTGACAGGTTGGGTATCAACTTACACTGCGTAACATCTTTCACAATCTAAAAAAAAAATTGGGCTAACTTTACTGTTACAGAAAGTATTGTAACAGCCGCCATTTTATTCTCTAGGGTGTTAGAAAATAAAAAATTATAATATATATATATATATATATATATATATATATATATAATGTTAGGGGGTTTGAAGTAATTATCTAGGGAAAAAAAATGATTTTAACTTGTAAACAAGTTTGAAAAATAGGCCCAGTCTTAAAGTGGTTAAAGCAGGGTTCCATCCATTTAAAAGCCAGTAGGTACAAAAAAAAGTGTAGCTGCTGACTTTTCATAAATCGGGCACTCACCTGTCCCACAGTCCAGCGATGCGGGCTCATGAAGCCCCGCTCCTCTTCCCCTCCTCTCCGAGGCGCAGACATTCTAACTGTGGGCGCCCAGGGGTGGCTTCACAGCAAATGGTCGGGCAATCTTCTGGGACCTGCGACGTGTCCCAAAAAAGATTGCAGGGAGGGGTGAACTTCCTTCCAGTGCCGCGGAGCCCGGGGAGAAAGTGGGAGCTGGGTGCCCATAACTGGGTATCCGCTCCCTCCCAAAAAATGACATGCCAAATGTGGCATGTCAGGGGGTCACTAGTACTTAAAGCGGAAGTTCCATTTTTGAGTGGAACTCCGCTTTAATAGCAAACATGAAAAATAGAGGAGGATGAATCTCCCTAACGGGGGCACAGACAGCTATACAAATTAACAGACACTATCCAAGACACAAAAAAAAGTTCTGCCTCAAGTTATACTTTAGGGGTATGTGCAATGCAGGAGACACAGGAAGTGTACACAAGGTAGAGTGTGTTCTCTGCTTATTTACTCCTGCAGGATTCTTCAGAATACAGATGGAAGATACAAGAAGACATTAAAGACAAGTTTGCTTTCTGAACTTGGTTACATTTATTGCAGTATTAAGCCTGGAACAGTTTTTTTTTTTTTCTCAACCCAGTCCGATGTTCTCCCCCGCTGAGCTGTTGTGTTCTGACAGGGGGACGTCCCCCCCCCCTCCCGCCAGAACACTCCAGTCAGCTGGGAGCGGTAATCGGGAGCCGGTCGGCTGCTTGTTTTACATCATAAGCCGGCCAAACGGCATGCTTCTGTCGCGGCTGACATACACACGGGCTGGATGTTGGACAATTTTTATTGAACCAGCCAATGTCTCCCGACATTCGGCCCGTGTGTACTAGGCATTACACCCAAAACCAAAAATGTCATATTGCGGCCTACCAATCATTACATGTGGTAGGTGCATCAGCTCTTTTAAGCTTTTTCCCCCCCTTTGTTTTCACCTGATGATCTGGCGAGTAACACACCTTCTGTTCTAGGGCACCTACACACCAGCATAAAGTTTCACAGAGACCACTGGAGAGCAGCATTGTAAGTCTCAGGGGAGGGGCGTGTTGGATGCACTAGCAGATATAGATACATTAACTGATGCGGAACTCCAACTAACATTTTTTAAGTAGTTACAGCAACAGTTTTGTTCCTTTTGGGATAAAAGGTTTTACTTTATATAAATGCCAGCTACTGTAAGCACCCTGGCAGAGGTAAAAGGTTTGTCGTAACCCTCTACCTACTTGCATTAGAGCTTGTTCTGTTAAAAAACAGACTTACTGGCTAGATCACCAGGTGAAAAAAGAATGCAAGCCTAAAAATGGAAAACCGATGCAGATACCGCACCTAAGAATGGGTACGTTGCAATATAATAAAGATTTCCTTTTACGAATTTAACTAAACTGCTTTATTAACTTATTAAGTGACTCTAGGTACCTTCACATAAAAAAACTAAAAAAAAATAAGCTTTTAAGATTTCTACAGTGTTTACATAACCTGCTCTTAACCATTCTCTTGAGTTCTAGGAAGGTATGCGACTTTGTAATTTGAGATGCCTAAAGTGGTATTTAACCCAAAACCAAAAATGTATTATATATTGCAGCTTACAAATCATTAGATGTGGGGGCTGCATCAGTTTTCTTTTATTGTTCCCTGTGTTTTCACCTGGTAATCTGGCCAGTAACACACCGCCTGTATTAGGGTGATACAACTCTGGATGAATGAGAACAGGAGGCACAGCTAACAGCAGCATTGTCAGCCTGGGGGAAGCGAGTGCTTAATATATTAGCAGGTTTAGATACACTAACAAATTGAAGCCAAACTCCAGCTTACATTTTTTTCCCTTTTTTGGGATAAAAGTTTTGCATGAATAAATACAAGCTGATCAATTTAATCAATCCTGCCAGTGTTAAGTTGTCCGTCTCATCCATGTAAACCGATACATTCTGCTGGAGAGCTTGTGCTTTTAAAAACAAGAGACTTGTTGGCTGGATCACAAAATGAAAATGGAGGAATGAGACGAAAAAGGGAAACGAATACAGCCACCACATCCAAGAACTGGTAAGCTGCAATATAACGTTGGCTTTTGGGTTGAATACCGATTTAACCTTTTGATATACCCAACTATTGCCAGAGGCTTTCAGACTTTTACAATTTGTGTGCACTGTTTGATCCTGCAAATTCTGAGATTTTCTGTGGTTTGCCAATTTTAACCCTTGGAGTCCCAGTATGGATTGCGATAGACGCTGAGTGTATAGACGGTTTATATACAATTTGATGTTCACCCTGAATTAAAGGAGATGCACATCCAGCATGCCCCATCAGCGACAAGTCATGAAATGCCTTCTGGTTCGGGGGTCACGCTCCTGGATAGGGACACTGTTGGATGAATAAATCCACCTGCCAATTTTCCACACTTGGAATGTACACAGTGCAGAGGGCTGTCCAGGTTAAGATGAGCTTGACTTTCCCTTCATCCCTGCAGCAGAACTTCTTGTTCCTCCTTGATTGTTGACATATGTCATCATGGCTGTAGCACTGTCTGACTAGATCCGAATTGTTTAGCTCACCAGTAGATAAGTCCAATGGTTAAAGGGACAATAGGATCACCGAGAGCGCCAAGAGATTACCAGCTGAAATTCCTTTGATGGCGAAGTCCCCTTCAATGACAGTGTTCTAGACTCCTTCCTGAAGAAGAAATAACTTGCCCAAGCAAAAATCCTGGTCCTTGAAGGCCAGACAAGACTGTCCAAAGGTGACTTGTCTCAAGTCAAATTGTGTTGCAGATTTCAGGAATAAAACTGAAATAAAACGGAGCAAAAGGAACCACTTTGAAGGTGGCTACCATCATGCATAAGCAGAAAGTTGGTTGGCTCCACGATTGTCTCAAGATTAAATAGTTTAACATATTGCTGGTCTGTTGTCTAACCAGGACCAGTCTCTTATGAGATTTGCCCCTGACAGTTGATGCAGGAGTCTAAAGGGAATCTTGGTCCTCACTAGAGCACAAGGGATGATGAGCTTGTGACCCTAGTGGCAACTGGGCTATTTTGCAACTAGATGCCACCAGGTCGTGCCTCTCAGGATCACCCACCAGGTAACAGAAAAAACAGGGAGGCTACAATGGGGAAACAGAATGGAGGCAATTAGATAGGTCTGGTTCTGACAGATCAGGGCAAGTGGCAGGCAGGCATAGTCTGTTTCCAGGCCAATGACGAAGCAGACAGCAAGTAAAAAATGGTCTGCTTTAAACCGAGGTCAAGGCAGGAGCCAGACAAGGACAGTCAGGAATGGGCAGAGTCAGCATCAGGAACAAGAGACACAGGCAGAGGCAGGTAAACCCAAGTCCACAACCAAAAAGAGCAAAAATCATGCAGACACTCTACCAAGGTCGCCATCAAGTAACTGTAAGGACTGCCATAAGGAAATAACTTTAAACATCCTCAACACAAACCTCTACATGAGGGACGAACGCCAACATGCCCTACACATTTTGGGCACAAGCAAACACTCCCTTCCCAGATATGACTGATACAGCTCCTGGAGGCACGTTAACACAATGCTAGGTATAACAATTGTGTTGGTAACAAAAACGTTTGCAGGTATAGAATCTCACTGAAGTAATGCAGGACTTGTACAAATTGTACAAACACATGGACATAATTACAACTGTGAAAGGCACATTGCCCCCCAAAACCCAAACAACTGTTCCTGCAGAGGGATATCCTCCAGGTAACCCAATACAGGTATGCCCCTGGAGTGCAACAGAGCCAGCACTGAAACTAGTACCTTAGTGAACACCTGAGGTGCTGAGGAGGGGCAGAGGCGTAGGACCATTAACTAGTAGTGAAGGGCCCTACTGCAAACTGCAGGCTTGCAGTAAGGATGGTTATGTAGAGATATGCATCTGATGTCAACTGAGTACAGAAAATACCTGATGGGAGGCAATGGCTCCTGAGAGAACTTCATCCAAAACTTAAATGAGAATTTTGAGATGGAGAATGGGGAGGATGCCGCCCTAATTTTTGGGGACTGTGAAGAGGTTAGAGTAAAACCCTTAAAATCATTCTGCAGCAGGAACTGGGGAGAGGACACCTTGGTCAAGAAGGCAATAGGGCCCGGTGAAGGTTCTGAGGTATTGCAAGGATGCTGGGAGATTGGAATTTAGATGGCAAGGAGAGATAGGGAGCAGAACTCCAGGAGAGTTTGAACAGTTTGTTGAATATTGACTGATGGGGCCTATGCCAATGGTTTCCTCAGTAGGAAGTCATCCATGTATCCAATTATGGAAATGTCCTGTGAGTGTAGTAGTGCTAGCACCTTTGTAAAAATTTGAGGTGCTGTAAGATGGAGATGTGCAAGTAGGCATCCTTGATGTCCACAGAGGCTAGAAAGTCTCCTGGGTAGAGAAAGGAGGATTGACTGGGTAGATTCCATATGGGACTTCAATGAAAGCATTAAGCACTTCTACAGTCAAAATGTTGTGAACACCCCCTTTTCCTCTGGGTATGTTGAACAGGTTGGAGTAGAAATCCCTTTCCAGAAAGATGGTGATGAAAGGAAGAGAAGATGTGACCGCATAAAACGGAGTGAAGGTAAAGTTAGAAATCCTATCTTGTAGCCCATGGACACCACATCTCTCTTCCATGCATCCACTATGTGACCAGGTGTTAGCACCTTCTTTACCAGAGAGACCCTCTATTGTGTTTAGAGGAGCCTCTTCGTTATCTAGTCGCATTGCCCCTAGTGTTCAGGATCCTCCACGGGCAAACAGAACTTTTTTACAGAACTTAACGGGGTACTACCGTTGTAAGAAATGTCAAGTGTGCACTCTTAACGTTTGTAGGGATAGGAAGATCTGTCAATTTTCTTAAACTAACACAGGCCGTTCTTACGAAGTCAAACCTTTTATAACTAGTTCGTCTTTGGGAGTCGTGTACCTCATACAGTGCCCTTGTGGCCTCCAATATATAGGGAGGACCAAGAGGGCATTGAAGGTGAGACTCAATGAACATATAGCCAATATCAGAAGAGGCTTTGATAAGCATTCTGTATCTAGGCATTACGACCAGGTTCATAAGAGAGACCCTTCAAAAACGTTGTTCTTGGGTATTGACAAATACAGACCCCACTGGAGAGGTAGCTCTCTAGTGAGAGAAACATCCAAGCAAGAAATGGCATGGGTGTACCGGTTGAGGACATATGCTCCTTTTGGACTCAACGTGGACACCAATGTCAATGCTTTCATTAATAACTCCTAGGTGTCCGTGTTTGTCAATGAGTGACCTGGATACATGAGGTTGTGAGTTCACTCCCTGAAATATAATTTATTTGGTTATTAGCATTTATCTATTGGTGGTTGCCAATTTTGGTAATCATTATCCAGTAGAATGCTTATATGTGAGGATTTTAAGAAAATTCGGGTTCCTTGCATCTATGTGTCATCAATATCATCTGTTGATCAATGGTGATTAGAATGCTAGATGTAAGGTTTATCAACTTTTTTTATATATACGTCTAATTTTACTTTATTTTTATAAAGTTAATCTTTATGCTGTGGCGTGTGCCCCTTTGGGGTCAATATGGGCGAATCTTTATGATTGTCTCATCTTGCCAATTTATTTGGATGCTCCCCTTTGGGCACATTGCTACTTTTATGTTCTGAGACCAGAATACCACTATTTCATTTTTTTGATGTTCTGGATATAGCCAAACGTGGTGGCTTTTTAATGTAACTACTTCCTGGATGTCTGCATAGACTCTGTGCCGTTCCATCTACCCTCGATTTTTTGGCTTCATTGGGTGCGACACGAGTCTATTCAGATATGTTTTTTTAATGTTTATAATTTTTAGCTATTTCATTTTTATTAATATAGACCGGCCCGTAATTCTGCTTCTCCTTTCAGCTATATGCTGCGAGGAAGTCGCGGAGACGAGCCTATCTTTGTACGAACGGATCTTCTCTGTGAGGATGCGCGCGCTTCCTTCTGCTAATTTGGTCTACGTCCCGTCGGCTTGGTGCTGCTTCCATGGTTACGACAGCGTGGACACACGTGATACCATGGGAGCACCGAAAACGAGGCTTGTTACCTCGCGGCGGAGCGTACGCGCGCATCCAATCTTCGGATTGGCTGTTCTTTTTCAATATGTTCCCTATAAGAGGGGGTGACACAGCCCGTCGCCCGTGCCCCGAGACGAAGTGAACTTTCACGAAATGCGTAGGGCGGAACTATCGGCTTGCTGTTGTCACCCTCCACTGCTCGGTCTATACGGACGGATCTGTGTGTTAGCGTCCGACCGGTCGGCGCTGATGTACTCAAGGCTGTCTTTTTTCTTGCTCAATGTGAGTATGTTTTTATGTTTCATGTATCAATAACTATCCCGAAGATTTTACACTATCCAGCTTCCTTTTTTCCTTTCTATGTGCTCCAAATTGAGTGTTGAAAGTGTTGACATCCAACTGATGACACATGGTCTGTTTGGCTAAACCAACTGGGATTCATTTTATGCCTGTTGAGGTCCTCCGTCATAGGGGACCAACTCCATCTGGTAAGCAGGATTTACGGGTGGTGGTGGAATTCACGTTTGGTCATTAGCCCCTAATGAAGATTGGAGGGCCCCTTTTCTGGATATCTGCACGGGTGTCTTCTTGGATTTTGCTACATGGACTTTGTTTGATCTTGTTTCTTTAAACAAGTGGACTATTTACACATTATTGTTTAGTGTTCACGTTATTGTTTTTTTTGTTTATTGCTTATAATTAATAAGCATCTACGCAATATTTATCACAGATGCACTTTTATATTGGTACATGCCACTCAGTGTTTATTTCTTTGATCCCTGGTCACAATTCCAGGTTTAACGCAACTATTTATATTTTTTCTATCCACTATGTGCAGTTGATTGCAAACTTTTAGAAGTGGAGTTGTCACCTCACTGTAATGAGCACTTTCTCCCAAGTTTGGAACGTTTTGGCACGCCAAAAGTTTGTGAAGGAAAGAAAAAGTTAAAAAAAAAAAAAAAAGAAGGAGTCCTGGACTTAAAACTTGGTGTTAAGAGGTCTGGGAGAAAATAAAACAACTCTTAGTTCCAGAAGTAGGTCGTTTAATAGACCAAGCCTTCGTTTTCTTTTTCCAATGTAAAAGGGTACCCTTTCTGCGCACACTCGCAGCTAGCTTAGCATGAGTTTCTCCTTGCTTCTGTACCAACAGATGGCATTTGGCGTCAACTCCTTCCCCTGCCTCCCCCTCCTAGCAAGTGATGTACTTCAGCTGGAGCCCATGCTGCTTCTTTGTGCTTCCTATCCAGAAGTTCAGTTAAGTGTAAGGAAAAAGAAAAAAGTACTGCGTGGGGGGAAAAAGTGTACTGTGGAAGGTTTATTTTAATAGTAAGCGTTTAAAATAAATAAAACCCCTACTTCAAGGCACAAATTGACAGGTACACAGCAGGGAGGGCCTACTTCTTAAACGCTTCCTCAATAGGATATTGTTCAGCTAAAAAGGGCAGCTTGTCAGGAGAGGACCAGTCACCATACAAAAATGGCTGTAGCAATAGAAATGTTTGATGGAAGGGCGACTATTAAAAAGGAAGCCCAGACTGGTAACTTTTAAAAATTCAGGTGCAGGTTGTTGGAGGACTAACCCTGGGATGGTTGTGATGAGCTGGTGGTGATTCTGCTAAATAGGCAGATGGCTCACACATGGCCCAGGTACACAGGGCCTTTATGGTGCAGGTGCACCAATATAGCACATGTGACCCATTATTAAAAAGTGTTGCATACATGTTTAATAGAGTGCCGCTGACACAAGTATTGTGTTGCAGGACAAGACTCCAAAGTGTCAGCCCCAATGTGAAATAGCAGAGCGTGTGCCCTGCTTCTATCTGATACAGTAGTACAGTAACAGAATGTGTCAGGGCAGGACCCAGCGAAAAGGTCCCTTAATGAATGACTAGATAATTTTAATTCCCTGGCTATCTCTGGTCTACATGATTTGAGCCACTGATACTAAACACGCATGCAGCTTGAAGTCAGAACTTCTGACCAAAGTCTGTGTCTCAAAGTATTGCACCCTTTCCATCAACAGTCAGAAAACAAGCATTTCCATGCTCAGTCAACATTTTGTTAGTACACGTTTGCATGAAATGGATATTTTATGAAAGCATTGCAAGACCACATTATAACAGTGAGTGACATTGAAGGTTAAATGTATTCACTGTGGTGCTTCACCATTAAAGCAAAACCTTTCCTGCAAGAAGCAGAGAGGTTTCTATTGCTGACTCTGCAAATGCTAGTTGCCTGGTTGTCATGCTGCACCTGCGTCACTAGCCCAGAACAAGTATACATTGTAATTCGGTCTTTACTTATCTGCCTACTTTTTAAGGCAACTCAAAAAGCATCCAGTGGGTCGGCAAAATAGCCAACTAGTTCTCGGGTGGTCATCAGTAATAGCAGCCTTTGTGTTTCTACAGGACATAACTTGTGGGTACGGCGAACACCATAGTTTAAACAGAGAAATCAGTTAGTAGCAACCAGTCTCTCTCAAATATTTATAAAAATCCCACTTAAAACTGAAGTACCACCACAAAAAAAAAAAAAAGGGCCTACCAAACTCCTTACCTATTCAGAGCCTGTGCTGACTTTCAATATGATAAACTAAAAATGAATTCAGCATACACCACTTTAAAGTTTATTACAGAACCAAAATGTATAGCGAAGTGTATCAAAAATATTAAATGTAATCTACCAAAAATTCTCAACAGTCAAGTAATCTTTAAGCCAATTATTACATAAGTTGTACTTTCTTTTACCATGCTTTAAAGAATAATTCTATGCATGGCTATAATATACATAGTTACATGAGCACTTAACATTCATTCAGAAACTGCAAAGCATTTCCTGAATTGCACCCATGCCAAGCAGCTGACCTACTGTGTTCAGACTGCATAAGGCCATCAGCTTTGCGTGAGACCCGAAAGTGGCGTCTACTTTAGTGATTTCCAGTTTCCAAGGGCACCAGCCAGGTATGGTATACACATAGTTACATTGGTCCAAGTTGCACCAAATGTAACTATGTATAATATTAGCCATTATTCGTTAACTAACCCCAAGCCCACCATTCTTCCCCTAGGACACACATTTCATATAGTATTGCCATTCCCAAAGCATAGGCACACTCAAAAAGTACCCAACATCCTCCAACTTGAATACAAATTGTAAGCTCCAAGTGGATACAGACTCAGGTACAACTCCTTATACAGGCATAAAGATTATATATGCAATTGGTTCTTATATAGCAAAATACCAAAAAAAGTTATTGAGTCTATAGCCAAGCCAACAGTGTTAGCCTCTGTGCAGTTGTTCACAGTTAAATGACAGAGGTCAGTAACATGAAGATCCTTTTATAAAGGAAACAAAATGGAATCATCTTGTATTATCTGTGTAATAAATGGTCTATGTAGATTGCATGACAGTTGTGAATTTTTGGTAGATTACATTTGATTTTCTTATTACCCTATATGTTTAGCTATACATTTTGGGTCCATTGTAGCCTTTATAGTGGTGTATTGCTGAATGTTTGGTTTTTCCTAAAACTGAAGTACCCATATTTTGTATTATATAGCTACATTGGACTTACTTGAGTTTGCCAGTTTCTGTCATATATCATGACAATGCAATAAAGCTAATGAGGTGCGATCCTTGTCACATTTTAGAGAAAAGTGTAATCCAATGGCATCTGCCTCCGACTTAAAGTTAATATTTAACATGTATTATATGTGGCAACCATAATCTGGTAGGCCAGGCCAGAAAAAAACAAAACCAAAAAAAAACAAGACCTCTGCCAGGATGCGACAGGAATGACGCATTTATTTTACCATGCGCAATTTTTTTCTAAGTAGAAACCCAGAGCACGACTCACATATGCTGCTTTTGAAGCTGTCGGTTTTAATGAATGAGTTCTATGTGTCGCAGATCTAAAACTGGTGTGAACAGAGAACAGTTAACCATAGTAAACCTAGCCACATCTAAAATCCACTTTTGTAAGAACAGATTATTTTATCTAACATATTGCAAAAACTGCTCTAGAATCCACAGCAAATTACATTTAAAGGGGTTGTAAAAGTTAGTTTTTTATTTTCTAAATAGGTTCCTTTAGTGCATTGTTGCTTCACTTACCTTTTCCTTTGATTTACCTTCTAAATATTTGTTTTCTTTGTCTGAATTTCTCACTTCCTGTTTCTCCTCACTGAACTTCACACCATCATCTGAGTGGTGTGGAGTCAGCCAGAACAGCTTACTGAACAGCTTACTGAGGAGGAACAGGAAGTGAGAAATTCAGACAAAGAAAACAAAGAAAAAAAATATTTAGAAGGGGAATCTAAGGAAAAAGGTAAGTGAACCAACAATGCACTAGCTCAAAGGAACCTATTTAGAAAAAAAAAAAACGAACCTTTACAACCCCTTTAATGGCTACAATTTTCAGGTCATAGTAAATGCTGTATTTTACTGTATGGTAGTGAATAAGGCAAAATGTGCCACCAGCAGTGTTTGTATATAATGCCTGTACACATTGATGATCTGGCTCAGGGTTGAAGCAGAGTATTCCACACATGTTCTCAGCCTTTAATCTGTATAAAAAAATAGTTAGCAGTACAGAATAGTGCTAAAGGTCTATGGGCTTAAATTCCAGCTTTATGGTGAATATCACATTTTTAAATATCATCTTGGGCTCTTTTCACACTTGTGCTACTTAGGATCCAATTTGTGAGACCCAAAGTTGCAGGACATATAAAAAGCCATGCATCTCTATGACACACTAATGAAGTCGCTGCGACTTCAGAAAAGGTTCCTGCACTACTTTGATCCAACTTCAACACAACGTCAATGCCAGAGTGTGTAAAATTCATATCAAAGTCGGACTCCAAAGTTGCACTGATAAATCGCACAACTTTGGAGTCGGATAGTGTAAAAGGAGCCTTAAAATGGAACTGCACCCTTGGTTTTACCCTACTCCCAGCAAGACATGACTAGAGTACAGAGCAACTTGTCAAATTGTGTATTAAAGATTGAGAGGGAGTGCTGGCGAAATGGTACTACAATATAAAAGTAACTGCAAATACATTTGAACACGCAATTTACCTTTAAAGTGTATGTAAACCCTAACAAACGTCTTTCTTGCTCCATTCGGTCTGCTAAATATATAATTGAAAGTCTTTATTTATATCAGTTTGATATGAAATTTTTAGCTCATATTTTTTTTAACCTATGTGGTCTGCCTGTGCTCAAGATGGGGATATGGAGATGAGGAGAGTTCTGTGTTCTTTGTAATGCATTGGAAATTAAGTAGGCAGGGATAACATGAATTCAGCTGCAAAAATACAATGGAGAGAATTTACTAAAGCTGGAGCAGACAGAATCTGGAGCAGCTGTGCACAGCTATTATCTTAAGCTTGTTCAGTTAAGGTTTGAAAATAAAAGCTAAAAGCAGGTTGGTTGCCATGCACAGCTGCTCCAGATTCATTCTGCTCCAATCTTAGAAAAGCACACTTCAATTCTGGCATATCAACAGTTATTTTTCTGTACTTGCTGTGTTTTAAAAGGATACAACATGAGGAATTGTGCATATCTTGCAGAGCTGTACAACATTTAGATTTTTGCTTTGGCACAGGCTTTAACCACCATTATGTTCTTGTGCTAATAAATGTGACCTTAGCTCGGTTAAAATCTCTAAACACAGGATTTTAGTAGTGGTTATGCAGGGTTTTTTCTGGCACAAGGATGCACAGGTGCTATGTGCATCCCCGTGCCAGCAGTCCCACAGCTGTCTATTCGGATGCAGTGGCTGCATGCACACAATTGACATCCATGCAGTTGCATGGCCCTGAATGCACTCAGGGCGACCCTTTTTTTTTTCCAATGATATAAAACAGATGTAACAAAACACCTTCAATAGTATATACAAACAGACCAAAAAGGAGCAAATAGGATAAATATATTGTTGGAGTTAACATATACTTTAACCTAATCTAACTTGGAAATCAAGAGCACCCCCCCCCCCTTTCCCTTCAGGTGCTTACTTGTCCTGTGACCTCCTGCAGTGTTTATATCCTGTACCCTAAACTCCTAACCAGTGTTGGCTGACAGGAACTTTCTAACGACTTAGAATGTTTTACAGCCTCTCCACTACAGCACTAATTCAATAGGGAGTTACTGCACATGCAGCTCTGGACAAGACATTAAGACACAGGATGTGAACACCGCAGGAAACTGCTGCTTTCACTGAAAGGTAAATAAGCACCAGGGTGGGGAGTCCTAAGCTAGGGAGCTAGACAGGATAAGCCATTTTTTTTATATAGAAAGTGTACCTATTCCTGAAAAAAAAATATTTCAATGTCTTTAGAGAAAGTGAGGAAGGGTTAGAGCAGGGATATGCAATTAGCGGACCTCCAGCTGTTGCCAAACTACAAGTCCCATGAGGCATAGCGAGACTCTGACAGCAGCAAGCATGACACCCAGAGGCAGAGGCATGATGGGACTTGTAGTTTTGCAGCAGCTGGAGGTCCGCTAATTGCATATCCATGGGTTAGAAGCTTAGTCAGGTTTCAAATGCTGTCTGTGTACCTAGAAAAGCGATATTCCTTCTGCTCTGTCTGACATCAGTCACCCGTAATAGAAATTAGAAAAAATTCTTAACAGAAACTCTATTTGAAAATATTTTAATGGGATTTCTGTTTTGGTTGTTAGATGATGTTCCGTTAAGCTAGCCATACACTGATCAAAATTTGACTGGTGCAGAAGGGACCAGCCAAATGGTGATAAGTTGGTGGGCTCCCTTTCTTGACAGCAAGCCATATGAACAAAGACAGATATCATTAATGTACACACTCAACTCTTCCTGCTTTAACCACCCCTCTTAATGCAGAGAATAATACTTAAAAAAACATTTCAAAAGATGAAAAGCACTGAAGAAATGTACATTTAACAGTTGTTGCTGGAAGAAAAAGTACATAGTTTGAAAGGTATCTGAAATTGGTAAAAACAAAATGCTTGTTTGTACTTTAAAGAATAACTCTAAGTGCTATAGTCATTTAAACTGAGAAAATAACACTGCAGTGCAATTCAAGAATAACAACCCTCTGGGGAAAAAAAAATACTGTTTATGGTATTAGCCTCTAACAGTCACATACATGTCAAAGAAATAAAAAAATTAAAGAGCCTCTCCTCCGCACGTGTTAATTGTCATCTTGTATGGGTAGGCACAAAAAACAGAATGCCTCCCACTGATCTTACAATACAGTGGGCACAGAAAAAAATTGTTCTGGTTTAATAGTCCAGTTGATTTGCATATTAGCAGCCCTCCCGCTTTAGAAACAGACAATTGTTAGATCATTTGTTTTTCCTTTTACAGTAAGGAAGTGCTGTTGCTGCAGTCACTTAAACAGCTGCAAGTGATATTAAAAAAAAAAAAAAAGGGGGGGGGGGGGGGTTTGTAACAACTATTCTATCTCAGCAGTAACATAGTACAAAAGTCTTAATATTTAAAAGGAATGTAAGGTTGGGGAGCACTTACATTGTGACCTAAAATCCTGGTGTAACCAGTTTAAACTTGTGACCTTGAAATGTAATATCACAAACCTTACAGTTAAGAGGATGGGAAATAATGATCTTTTAGCAAAATAGGGGGACAGGAGGTACAAATAGGATGGGCGTGCAAACACACCACTTCACTCACACTCATGTAGACTCTTGCACACAGACCAGGAGGGTAAGGGTTATCCCTGCGTACAGGGAAAGGGCAAGTGCAGAGAAGGACGGAGAGAGAAGAGTTATGCCAGGATATTTGACATGAATTCAATGAAGCGTTTGGAATACTGCTCTGGATTCACTGTGGAAATTTCTGCTCCAGCCTGAAAAAGATCAAAAAGATATACTAAAGTAACAGGGAGTTCTGTATTTAAAGGTCCAAAGTATATAAAAATTAAAAAACCCTAGTAATATAAATACATTTCAAAAGCCAACTTCAACATTAAAAAAAAAAAAAATATGCTAAAGTACATAGGTATAAGGGAGTGTTATGTCAGGTCTATTTAACCACTTCCCATCTGGGCCAATTTTGGCACTTTGCTTCTACATGTAAAAATCATAATTTTTTTGCTAGAAAATTACATAGAACCCCCAAACATTATGCATGTTTTTTTTTTTAGCAGAGATCCTAGAGAATACAATGGCGGTCGTTGCAACTTTTTATCTCGCACGGTTTTTGGAAAAAAAAAAAAAAACACACATTAAAGTTAGCCCAATTTTTTTGCATAATTTGAAAGATGATGTTACGCTGAGTAAATAGATACCCAACATGTCACGCTTCAAAATTACACACGCTCGTGGAATGGTGACAAAAATGGTACTTAAAAATCCTCATGGGCGACACTTTAATTTTTTTTACTGGTTACATGTTTTGAGTTACAGAGGAGGTCTAGGGCTAGAATTATTGCTCTCACTCCAACGTTCACGGCGATACCTCACATGTGTGCGGGACTTGCGTATGCGTTGGCTTCTGCGTGCGAGCACACAGGGACAGGGGCACTTTAAAAAAGAAAAAAAAAAAATGTTAATTCTACTTTTAACTTTTTAACCACTTCAGCCCGGACCATTTGGCTGCCAAATGACCGGGCCACTTCTTGCGATTCGACACTGCCTTTGTTTAACTGACAAATTGCACGGTCGTGCGACGTGACTCCCAAACAAAATTTACGTCATTTATTTCCCCACAAATAGAGCTATCTTTTGGTGTGTATTTGATCACCTCTGCGGTTTTTAGTTTTTGCGCTATAAACATAGAGCGACAATTTAAGAAAAAAGCAATATTTTGTACTTTTTTCTATAATAAATATCCCCCAAAAAATTATAAGAAAAAACATTTTTTCACAGTTTAGGCCGATACGTATTCTTCTACATATTTTTGGTAAAAAAAAAAAAAAGAAATCGCAATAAGCGTATATTGATTGGTTTGCCAAAAGTTAAAGCATCTACAAAATAGGGGATAGATTTATGGCATTTTTTTTTTTAATAGTAATTTGGCGATCTGCGATTTTTATCATAACTGCGACTTTATGGCGGACACATCGGACACTTGACACATTTTTGGGACCATTGTCACATTTATACAGCGATCAGTGCTATAAAAATGCACCGATTACTGTAAAAATGACACTGGCAGTGAAGGGGTTAACCACTAGGGGGCACTGAGGGGGTTAAGTGCATCCTAGGGAGTGATTCTGTTAAGGGGAGGAGCTACCAGTGACGTCAGTGATCACTGTTCCCGATCACAGGGAACAGTAGATCCCTGACATGTCACTAGGCAGAACAGGGGAATGCCTTGTTTACAAAGGCATCCCCCTGGTTCTGCCTTTGCCGGCCGCAATCGTGGGCCGCTTGGGAACATCGAGTTCCCGGGACACGCGGGCGCACTCACGAGGCATGCGCCCTCTGGGCGGCAAATTTAAATGGACGTACAGGTATGCTCATTTGCCTGCCCGTGCCATTCTGCCAACGTATATCGGCGTGGGGCGGTCCGCAAGTGGTTAATTTGACACTTTAAAAAAAAATTTGGATCACTTTTATTCCCATTACAAGGGATGTAAACATCCCTTGTAATAGGAATATTCTTTACAGTGAGATATGGGGTCAATGAGACCCCACATCTCACCTCTAGGCTGGGAAGCCTGAAATAAAAAAAGAAGGAAGATCTCGGCTTCCCAGCCAAGGCGGTGCTGTCTTTTTTAATGCAGAGGCCGGGCGTGACATTGCGCCCGCCCGGACGGAGGGGGGCACATCCCCTCTCGCCGCCCGTAATTAGGATGAAGCGTCGGAACAGCCGCTATGATCATTCTTATGGTGCAGAGAATCGCCGGCTAAAAAAGACGATATCTGAATGATGCCTGCAGCTGCAAGCATCAATCAGGTATTCCCAAAGTCAAGGACGTCCTATTACGTACCTTGGGCGGGAAGTGGTTAAAAGGGCAAGTTAAAAAAAAATGCATATTTTTGCAGCCCTGTAGCTTTTACCCCATACCCTTATGCAGACTGTTTGAAAGCTGTTAGGCTTGTGAATTAACTAGTGCTCCAGCGTTTCTCTGTGGAGAGAGGAGAACCTTCCAGAAGAACCACCATCTTTGCAGCACTCCACTAATCAGACCTGTATGGTAGAGTGGCAAGACGGAAACCACTCCTCAGTAAAAGGCACATGACAGCCCACCTGGAATTTGCCAAAGGGTACCTGAATGACTCTCAGACCATGAGAAACAAAAATTCTCTGGTCTGATGAGATTGAACTCTTTGGCCTGAATGGTAATCCTCATGTCTGTAGAAAACCAGGCACCACTCATCACCTGGCCAATACCATCCTTATAATAAAGCAAGGGGGTGGCAGCATGATGCTGTGGGGATGTTTTTCAGCAGCAGGAACTGAAAAAGAGTAGTCAGGATCAAGGGAAAGATGAATTGCAGCAATGTACACAGGCATCTTTGATTAAAACCTGCTCCAGAGCGCTCTGGACCTCAGACTGGGGCGAACGTTCACCTGCCAACAGGACAACGACCCTAAACACACAGCCAAGATAACAAAGCAGTGGCTACAGGACAACTCTGTGAATGTCCTTGAGTGGCCCAACCAGAGCCCAGACTTCAAACCCAAATGAACATCACTGGAGAGATCTGAAAATGGCTAGGCACCGGCACTCCCCATCCAACCTGATGGAGCTTAAGAGGTCCTGCAAAGAATAAGAAAAGAAGCTTGGTGCCAAAGGTGCGTCAACAAATTGAAAAAAGGCTGTGAATACTTCTGTAAATGTTATTTTTTTTTCGTGCTTTTATTTTTAATAATTTTCAAACAAACGTCTTACATGTTGTCATTATGGGGTATTGTTTGTAGAATTTTGAGAAAATAATTAATTCATTTTGGAATAAGGTTGTAACGTAACAAAATGTGGAAAAACACTGAATACTTTCTGAATGCACTGTAAGTCAAATTCCTATTTTTATTGTACAGTACAGGACACACGAGTTGATTAGGAGTGGGAAAAACAGTCCCATAAGAAGACAAGATGGGTCAATAGACGTGAACAGATAGATGACAGCAGAAGCCCCCTGTAGCCAAGGCAGGGGTCACCAAGGCTCAAAGAGCTGATGCTAGATGCTGTAAGGAACCCACAAATCCCCAACCTCTTGAGGGCTGGGTTAAAGTAGGGAAGGAAAGACTCATAGCTGAGGGCATAAGCCTTGGAAGAAGGGCAAATGTAACCACCCAGCTGGGGGAATATGAGGGAGGATTCTTACAGAGGAACTAACCGGTTAAGGAAAAGAGAGGGGTCAGCAGGCAAGGGAAAATATGGCAAGATGCCACAGATGGAAGTCCTGTCTACAGCCATAAGACAAATAAGTGGTTGGCATGCCTTCAAGGCAGGACATGGGAGTGGAGAATGACAATGCTACTAGAGGTGAGAAAAGGGGCCCTTGGGAAGCGAGGAGGATACTTCCTCCCTGTGTGGTTAAGTAAAAAAGATGAACTCCAGGGAGAGCACAGGAAGAGTCAAGGCAGAACTACTCCCATTAGGGTTAACAGAATCAAAAAGATTCCATTCTTACAGATACCTATATAAAGGGAAGAACCAAGACCTGCCGGTACCATGGGTAGGTTCTGGTATGGGGTTTCCTTACTGTAAGGTATCAACCAATATGAACTAATATTCATGATTAGAGTTCTCTTTAAATATATGTATTAGTACAGAATATGTTTTTCTGAACTGTAAAACAGAATGTGACTTTTGTGGTCAAACTAATCTTTCTTCTGTGTAACTGACAGCCAAGTATATTTAGACTTTGTGGTTAGGCCTTTTCCGGGAAAAAGTCTATCTTACTTCTGCTTTTTAACTGACAGATTGACCAACTGACATCTGGCGTTTCTTATCTTCCTGTTTCAAATGTCAGAACATGTCTAGTTTGACCACAATTGACGTATGTTAACTGACCGCTTTTGCAGAAGTCAAAAAAACCTGTTAGAATTTATTTTTGTCTAAATCATGAGGTTTTTGCTTATTGCTGATAGGTCCATAGGAGGGAGGCAACTTTTCTCGCTGTGTATAAAAAAGGACATGTAACCATTAAAACACATATTCTAGTATACCATTCACTGTTTATTGGTGTCTTGAATATCCGGCCGGTCAGAGAGACTTCCACAGATCCCGAGTCCAGCTCGAGCCAAGAAGGTCCAACAGAACCAGAACCTTTCAGTGGTGGCAGTGGTGGGATGATCCAATTGAACAGGTAAGACCCCCTTTAATTATTATTGGGAACAACAGTCTTGCCTTGTCAATTGGTTCACCATAAAGTAGACTCTCGAGAAAACTACAAGTTTTCTGGGACTCTGTTAAGATTGAAAGGTAGATTTAGAATAGATACAGAGGGTCTCGCTAGGTTGGCCAGACCAGGTTATTAGATTGAGGAAGAATCTTAAATTCTTCTCTACATAGGACGGATCTGTGGAAACTCTATATCTAAAGGTGTACACAAAAAGGGTTACCTTTTTAAATGTCGACTGTATATTGTTGTCCTGAATGTAAAACTGGTTTATTGTTTGCTTATAAAGGGAAGACCACGTCATTAGTGGCAATTGTTCCAGGGGGGTATCATGTCAAAATTGGCAAGGGTCCTATGTTCCAGGGATCAAAACAACATATGTTAAGATTTAATATACATAATTCTTTATCATATAGTTTGACACTCGAGGGCCTAAGTGTGGCTGAAATCCAGTGTCTAATTATATACCAAAAAAAGGAGAACACTGGGTTCCTTGTCATAAGTTTAAGGACATTTTCCGCCCCTGGAACGAAATAGAGAAAGCAAGTCTGAAATTTTTTCATTTTAAAGTATAAGTATTATTGTTTGCTATAATGGGTAATCAAGCAGGAAAGGAAGCTGAAGGTAAGCAGCACCAACCCTCTCCGATTGATTACATTAAAGTCAATTATGGGAAAAATTATACTGATCCTTTTTGGTCACTAGTTTTAAAAAGAGCACATCAGTTAGAAGTGCCATGTTTGGGGGAATACGGACCATGTTCCGAGGAAGAGTGGGAGGAAGTGACCAGAATATGTGGCCAACATAAACAGTATAATTATCCCATAAAAGACCTTGACAAAGATTACATGACTAAATGTTGTAAGATTTGGGCAAAGGGTATGAAGGAATATAGAAAGAAATATACAAGTGTAAAAATGGTAAAGGAAGAGCAATTAGAAGACGCAATAGGAAGTCCATCAGCTCCCCCTAATTTTTATCAAGAAAAACCCCCTCCATATGCTATGGTAAAAGATGAATCCCTTGTCCCAAAGAAAATATACCCCTTGTTAGATCCAAATGTTATAGCAGGAGTATTAACCATAGCTAAACAAAAGGGAACTAATTGGTTACGAGAGGGGGAAGATAGAAGACAGATAAAGGAACGTTTAAGTCAATTAGTAAAGGAGGAAGAACAGTGTATTAAAAAAGAGGAAGATGAAGAAAAAGTGATAGAAGGAAAGCTGAGGAGGATAAGAATGATGAGGCAGTGGGTGGCTTGACCACGGGGATAGAAGCCCTCAAATTCCCAGTTATTCACATGGGAGAAACCCAGGTCCATATCCCACTCCCCCTCGGGACGTTAAGGGTATTAAAGATCTTTGCCCAAAGCCACACAAACACCCAAGAGAGGCAGCTCTGTTCTTACAGAGACATTGCGCGGGCACTGGCATGAATGCCGATGACTGTGAAATAATAATACAGACAGTGGATCCAGATCCCATCTGCGATGTAGAAGTTAAGACATTATTTGCTGATAATGACCCCTTTAAAAAGGCAAAGGGATGGGAATCATTTTGGGCAGCTGTTTGGCAGTAAAGTTACAAAGGAGAGAGCGCTTTGCAGATAATGTGCACTGCAAAGCAGGGACCGGGAGAAAACTTTTATTCATTTTGTAAATGGGTACACCAGTTATACAAAGATACAGGAATGGAGAACCCTGAACTGTATGTGAGCACAGTCATGTCCGGGGGAGATCCCAAAACAACACAGTTACTTAAATGAATTACCCCCAATTAGTCAACATTAAAACCTGATGCCTTTCTCAAAGACATTAAAAAAAGCGTGCATCCTCGGGCTTATTCACTACAAAAGGAGGGGTATTTCCCTCATTTAACCCAGAACAGATAGAAAGCCCGCAGTTAGCTGCTGCACAAATGGTTGTCCCTTATACACAACCAGTTCCCCAACAATAACAAGCATATCCCCAGGATAACCAGCAGGGTTATTTCACATGCAGGGACATGGGACATTGGAAGTCAGAATGCCCCCTTAGGAGAGGAACAAGTAGGGCAGCTAACCGCAGGGGTAATATGGGAAGAGGCAGATTGCCCATTGGTACAGTTCATGACCAACATCTTTTTTTTTTTTATCAAATATTTTTTTTATTTCTTTATCACAACATTTATACATACATCCATTTCAATCCTGTGTTGCAATACAAATATGCCTTGACCTATGTTATACATTCTCCAACTCATTCCCATTCCCCAACCCCCCCCCCCCTCATCCACCGTGCCCACCCATCAATCCATTTATTCCATATATTATTAAATTTCTTTTTGTTACCTCTTTTAGTGTATATAAATTGTTCTTTTCTTATTGTGTCATTTATTACCTCCTCCCATTCTGTTACTGTAGGTGGGTTTACCGCTTGCCATTTCTGTGCAATAAGTTTCCTTCCCTGAAACAGGCATCTCCTAATCGCTATACTCTCGCCCTTTGAGGGTACCCTCTCTTCCACCAAGCCCAGCACACATAGCCTCGCCTCCGGCTGTAATAATGTTCCAAATGTTCTATTGATCTTTTCAACTATTTGCTTCCAATATTGGTACAGCTTGGGGCATCTCCAGACCATGTGTATTAGGTCTCCTTTATCCTGTCCACATCTCTGGCATCCTGGGTCTGGTCTTCTACCAAATTGGAACATTCTTTGGGGCGTGTAGTATGTCCTGTGTATCAGATATAACTGAGACATATACTGGGAGGGGGACATTGACAATTCGGGACCTATACCCAGTATTTGTTCCCATTGATCTTGTGAAATTGTGCCCACATCCTTCTCCCATTTCTCCCTAATTTTATTGGCCATGATCTCGCTTCGATCTGCCCTTTCTAGGGAGTCATAAATGGTTGAGATTACTCCTCTAGTGTCCTTAGTGTTTACCAAGTTTCGGAAGATGGCCATACCATTCCACTCCGGCATCCCATCCCCAAATTGTGCACCCAGCGCATGTCTAATTTGTAAATATCTATAAAAAGATCTATTTGGAACCGAGAACTCCTCTCTTATTTCTTGAAATGTTTTTATTCTACCAACAGCAAATAGTTGTTCCAGTAGATGTATCCCTAATCTGTCCCACTCATCAACCTTTCCCATGATTTTAAGTTCTTGTAGATTGCTATTATCCCAGATAGGGGAGAATTCAGAGAAACCTGTATATCCTAGAATCTTCTTCCCCTCTTTCCAACATTTTACCATTAATTGGACTGTGGGGCATTTAGAATGAAATGAATCCGAAATGAATCCGCCTCCACTGCCTCTACTTCTGTGTCATGACTTGTGTCATTCATGACTACCCTAGGTCCTCTCTGATTACTATTCCTCATGTGCTGCAGCTGGGCCGCTAAGAAATAGAATCTGGGGTTCGGGAGAGCGAGACCCCCCTTCTCCCTTGGATATTGCAAGGCTCGGAGCGAGATTCTCGCTATTCCCCCCTTCCAGATCAGTTCCCTGAAAACCCCTTCTATCTTCCTGAACCACCGTTTTGGAATCCATACTGGGGAATTATGTAGAATATATAGGATTTGCGGCATCCACACCATTTTTATCAGATTGCTCCTTCCTACTACAGATAGGGGAAGCCGATTCCAGAACCTGCATTTTTGTTTCATCTTTGTTAGTAATGGCACTAGATTTCCCCCTATATATTGCCCAGGATCCTTTGTCATGTTTATTCCTAGGTATCTTATCTGGGGCACTACCTTCACTTGATCTATCTGCCCTTTCAAGGGCTCTACCGGCAGAAGGGCGGATTTCTCCCAGTTTATTGTTAGACCGGAAAATCTCCCAAATTCCCCTATGATATTCATTACTGTCGCCAGTGAGGCCTGTGTATCTCCCAGGAAGAGTAGGATGTCGTCCGCATATAATGCGACTTTCTCCTCTCCTAGCTTTCTTTTGAATCCTTTTATCCCCGGAGATGCCCTTATTGCAGTGGCTAGTGGTTCTATGGCCAGGGCGAAAAGCAGGGGCGACAACGGGCATCCCTGTCTTGTCCCCCTGGCCAGTCTAAACCAGTCTGAGCACTCACCATTGACCCTTACCTTTGCCCTGGGATTCCCATATAGTAACCTAACCCATTGAGTAAACTTAGGGCCGAATCTGTACTCTTCTAACACCTTCCACAGATATTGCCACTCAAGGCTATCAAATGCCTTTGTGGCGTCCAAGGACAAGATTGCTCTTGCCTCTCTTTCTACTACTGGCAGCTGGACCAACATCTTTTTAAATGAGTTTTGCCATTCTGACTGACCACTTCCTCTGGGAAGAGACTTAATGTCAAGTTTAAACATTCACATCAAATTTACAAAAGATGGGGGCCGGCTAGCTACATCAGAAATCTGTGATTTGTCTAACCCAAAAAAGACAGGATTTTAGAGGGTACTTTATGTTACTACCGGCACACCTTAAAGCACACCCTATATGGGCACTGCATACATTGTACACCATACAAGCCCATCATTGGGGAAGGAGCAGTAGTACATTACCAAAAACAATATCCCCTGTCAGAAGGAATACTGAAACATACAATCAGTCCCTGGAACACCCCCATTTACCCAGTCAAAGCCAGTGGTGAATGGCGCTTTGCACAGGACCAAAGGGCCCTGAACAAAGCTATTGTCCCCCTTCCACCTTTTGTTGCGGATATTGCTACAATATTTTGTGAGATACCGGCAACGTCCAAGATCTACATGGTCATTGATTTAAGTATCACGTTCTCTTCCATACCTGTTGCAGAGGAAGCCCAAAATTACTTTAAACCTGGGCTAGGCTCCCCCAAGGCTTTGTGAACAGTCCTGCAGCGTGCTCCATGGTCTCGAATCGATCTTTGAGCGATTGGGTACCAAAAGAAGGCTCAGTGTTGCTTCAGTATGTGGATGTCCTATTGCTGTGTAATGAAAATGAGGTCAGCTGTGCGGAGGACTCAGAGCACCTACTAACTCACCTCGCCTCAAAAGATCACTTGGTGTCTCGCAAAGAGATCCAGTGGTGCAGGTCGCAGGTTGAGTACTTGGGGTGTATAATCCGAACCGAACGTTTGGGGTCACCAGCTCGGGTCAAGGCACTGTCCTCCTGGAGTCCACCAAGAGACAAGTCAGCGCTTCTCTCTTTCCTAGGGTCCATAATATACTGCAGGCAGTGGATACCTGATTGCTCTTATTATGATTCTATCCTAAGGTCTGCTACCCTGCAGGATGCCCCAAAGTTTATTGATTGGACAACAGAGAGGGTTAAGGCTTTCACAGCATTAATCAGCTCTCTAAGGCAAGCCCCTGCATTGGGACTTATAGAGTGCGCAGGGCCTTTTTCATTGTACTGTGTGGTATCTGGACCTACGGTTGCAGCGGTCCTAGCACAATCACATGGGAATTCTCTGAGACCCGTATCATACATCTCAAAGAAACTTCCAGATCAAGTTCAAGGTATGCCACATTGCTTACAGGCCGTAGCAGCCTGTGCAATGGCCGTACAAGAGGCTTCAAAGGTGGTTCTGGGACATGACCTCACACTGTATACTACACACCTCATGACAAACATGAACACACAACACATGACAATGCAAAAGGTGCAGCGGCTATGAGATTATCTTGCTAAAAACACATAATCTAACCATAAAATCATGTTCAGAAACCTCAAAGCCCATTAGGTTATTACACTCAGGAACACGATTGCACTGAGGTACTTGCAGAAACTACCCTCCCTAGACCAGACCTCACAGATGTTCCGTATCCAAATGCGGAAAATGTTTATGTAGATGGCAGCTGCTCCCGACCTGATGACAAAACTTATCAAACTGGTTATGCCATTGTTCAATTGCCAGATGTAATGATTGAAGCCAAATCTCTGAATGCTAGTTCAGTCCAGATTGCAGAACTCATTGCTATAACTATGGTTTGTCAGATTTTTGAAGGAAAACATGTAAACATTTACACTAACAGCAGATATGGGTACACGGGTTGACAAAGGATCCTACTGGACTTTGGTCAACCAAGGAGGGAATAATAGGGAATAAAAGGGGTGCACCATATGATAGAATCCCTAGATTACACACAAGTCCCCACACAGAAGGGCAATTTAGAATATCTTTTGGTTATAGTTGACAGATTTACAGGATGGGTAGAAGCAATCCCTACCACAGGAGAGACAGCTAGAGTACTAATAAATCAGTGGATCTGTAGGTTTGGCCTTCCGGCCACTATATGGTCAGATCAAGGTCCAGCATTTACCTCGACCTTAGTGAAAGAGTTCAGGAGTAGAAGAATGAACAGAACCATAAAAGACAAATTGAAAAAAGCAACAGGTGGCACAATGAAAAACTGGTTAGATTACTTGCCAGCAGTCTTATATCAAATCAGGACTACCCCCCCAAAGAACAGGAATATCTCCTTTTGAGATACTTATGGGTAGGCCAGCACAGAGGAAACCTGATGAGGGAGAGGAGGTTAATCTTTATTCTTTACAGGAAGAGTACGTGAAACATCTGGTAAGTAGCCTTAGTGAAACAGAGGACAAGGTTGCTGTCACTTTTCCTCCTCTCTCCACAGAGCCTACACATCCGTATATCCCAGGAGACAAAGTATTGATAAAACAACTTGCCGTCCGGAAACAACCAGGCCCTATCTTCCAAGGACCATTTGAAATTCTGAAGGTTGCCAGAACAGCTGTTCTTACAGATCAAGGACCACAATGGATCCATGCATCCAGACTAAAGGCATTTCCGAAGGGAAACTGGAAGAAGGTGAAGGAGAAGACAAAGACCTCTGTTCTGGAGAGTATTCCAGAAAAGGATCCGGAAAATACTCCCTAGTTGACCATAAAAAACAAGAAACTCAGAGTTCCATACCCATAGACACTAATGGTCAAAAAGGAGGGGACACTTCGGCAAAACTTTTTCTTTTTTCCTTAATGATTACATTGTTTATTTTAATGCTCATAATCGTAGGACACTGTTGGTCAGATAATTCTAACAGACCAAAAAGAAGTATGGAAGACAATTTTAGTGGTAAAATGCTGCTGCTTAAATTTAAGTATGCTTATGCTCAAAAATCAGGATATGAAAAATGTTGGATATGTAGTAAACTCCATCCTAGCACTGCTAGAATCCCCCTAATGGCAGTACCTCTAAACTTCACCCCTCTCCTAAACGGCACACCACCTGTCGTCCTTAATAATCCAATGATCGATGGGCTTCAATTCTTGAAGCCATGATCATAAGGAGGGATTGTAAGGTATCAACCAATATGAACTAATATTCATGATTAGAGTTCTCTTTAAATATATGTATTAGTACAGAATATGTTTTTCTGAACTGTAAAACAGAATGTGACTTTTGTGGTCAAACTAATCTTTCTTCTGTGTAACTGACAGCCAAGTATATTTAGACTTTGTGGTTAGGCCTTTTCCGGGAAAAAGTCTATCTTACTTCTGCTTTTTAACTGACAGATTGACCAACTGACATCTGGCGTTTCTTATCTTCCTGTTTCAAATGTCAGAACATGTCTAGTTTGACCACAATTGACGTATGTTAACTGACCGCTTTTGCAGAAGTCAAAAAAAACCTGTTAGAATTTATTTTTGTCTAAATCATGAGGTTTTTGCTTATTGCTGATAGGTCCATAGGAGGGAGGCAACTTTTCTCGCTGTGTATAAAAAAGGACATGTAACCATTAAAACACATATTCTAGTATACCATTCACTGTTTATTGGTGTCTTGAATATCCGGCCGGTCAGAGAGACTTCCACAGATCCCGAGTCCAGCTCGAGCCAAGAAGGTCCAACAGAACCAGAACCTTTCACTTACTGTCACACTAGGTGAGAACTACTTAACATGATAAACTTCAGAGTATTGAGGAAGCATTCTGAATACCCCCAAGGAAAGAGGGCACCCAATCTAGAGGTTGAAATTTGCCTAACTGGCGGATATCAATGAATTCCAGATAGTGAAAGATCTTTTTGGTGAGAGAAGCAGGCAAGTGCCATAACAGACCACATGTAGAAAAGAGAAAACATGCAGATAGGAAGTATGGAGCACATAGGCAATGCAACCTTTTTCAGTACTAATCCAATGTATGGAAAAGACCAGGTTTTTGAGAAGGCAAGAGGGTGAAATGGCAAATTGGTAATCTGCAACCCTGACAGGGGGAGGGAAGAAGAAACAAGAACTCTAAGGGTTTTACTTTCAATATGTTTATTGAAATTTAACAGGAATAAGATAACATACAGTAACAATCAATGTGTTGGCCTACAAGGCCTACAATCAAAGGAAAATATCATAAGAACTCCAAGGGTTTTAAAGCCAGGGAGATGTGTTATGGCAATAAGGAGTAAAAAGGTTCTAGGTAGTGGAGCTAACCTCCCCACAAAATGAGGAGGGGAGCCCTAGTGACCCCGAGTGATAAAGAAAACAAAAAAGGACCAAGGTTGCATCAAAAGAGGCCATCAGCAGAACCTGAGAGTAATTCTAATGGAGCGACAACCAAGGTGTCAACGAGAGTATGTTTTCAACATGGGACCAACCACAGACAAATGCCATGATCAACAAAGTATGTGAATAAAAAAAATAAGATTTTTGTACTCACCATAAAATCTGTTTCTCTGACGTCCATGGACTGACACAGCCTCTTAATATTTGACAAGTGGATTTATGTCCCTGCTTGCAGGAGAGAACTAGGCAGAATGTTATAACATACATTCTAAAGACCAGAGCTGAACAGCCCCGCCCAGGGGGCGGTCCCTCCGGACATAGCCCACCCACCTGCAGCCAGCAGCCCTCAGTTCGTAACAAAGCAGTACAAACCTTAAAGGAAGGGTGGGTGCTGTGTCAGTCCATGGACGTCAGAGAAACAGATTTTACGGTGAGTACAAAAATCTTATTTTCTCTTACCGTCCATGGACTGACACAGCCTCTTAATATTTGACAAGTGGGATGTCCCAAAGCAGTGTCAAAAAAGAGGGGTGGGAGCAAAGAGAAAGGAAAACCAAACTTCACTCCAAACAAGCAGAGCTCCTCAACGGAGGAGTTGCAACAAACAGCGGCCTGCAACACCTTGCGGCCGAAGGAAGCAGAAGATGCAGCCACATCAACCTTGTAAAAACGTAGAAAAGGTATGTGCGGATGACCAGGTCACCGCCTTGCATACTTGCGCAACCGACGCTTGATGTCGGAAAACCCAGGAAGCACCAATTGCTCTGGTGGAATGCGCCGTAACCGGAAAGGGAGGCGCCCGCCCCTTAAGGGCATAGGCCTGTATGACGGTCTGCCTAATCCACCTAGAAATAGTGGCAGGCAAAACCGCTTGGCCCTGTTGTGGGCCTGACAGCCACAAACAGCGAGTCAGACTCCCGAATGGGAGCAGTAACGGACAGGTACACCCGCAAGGCACGTACCACGTCTAGCGAGTGAAGCGCAAACTCTCTGGGATGCGATGGATGAGGACACAAGGACGGCAGGACAATGTCCTCATTAAGGTGAAAGGCAGAGACCACCTTCGGAAGAAAAGAAGGTCACGGGCGCAACACAGCCTTATCCGTATGGCTGACCAAGTAAGGCAGCTTGCAAGACAATGCCGCCAACTCAGACACCCGTCTGACAGAAGTAATGGCAACCAGGAAAGCCACCTTCTGAGACAATGTCAAGAGAGGGATATCTCTGGTGTTTTCAAAAGGAGGTTCTTGAAGAACCGAGCGCACCAAATTCAGATCCCAAGGAGGGAGAGGAGGTTTGACAGGGGGGAGCACATGGCGAACCCCCTGCACAAAGGTGCTAATCAAGGAATGGCCAGCTTTTGGGTCACACCATGCTGTAAGAACAGCAGAATCCTGGGAACGGAATACGTCCGTGGACGCCAATCTAGCTCCTTGCACATAGCGATGTAAGCTTTCCAGGTGCGTTCAATAGCCATGCAGTGAAAGCCAAGGACTGTAAAGCAGGATGAAGTATGGGAACTTGAGACAGAAGGTCCTCCCGCAGAGGCAGTCGCCAAGGAACGTCCGCAACTAGCCGCACAAGATCGGCGTACCAATGACGCCGTAGCCAATCCGGAGCAATGAGGATCACCAGAATGCCCTCAGCCTCCAACCTGCGAAGCAGGCGAGGGAGCAACTGCAGCAGAGGGTAGGCATATAACAGGCAATACTGACCCCCACAGGGCGACCAATGCGTCTGAGGTGTCTGCCCAGGGGTCCCTGGACCTGGCCACAATCTTGACACCTTGCGATTGAGTCGAGAGGCCAAGAGGTCCATGTCCGGCATGCCCCACCGCCGGCAAAGGAGTTGGAAGACCACCAGATGCAAGGACCATGCCGCCTGGTCCAACGTCTGCCGGCTCAGATAGTCAGCCTGCCAGTTGTCTATTCCTGGAATATAAAATGGCCGACACACTCCTTACCACCCATCTTGGGATGTGAGCGACCTCAGATGCCACCGCTGAGCTCCGAGTTCCCCCCTCATGGTTGACATATGCCACCACTGTGGCGTTGTCCGACTGGATCCTGACCGAGTGGCCCTGTAGCCTCTCCGACCACGAGGAGAGGCACAGCCGGATCGCTCGGAGGTCTAGGACATTGATCGGTAGATGTGATTGGGCCGGGGTCCACAGCCCTTGAGCTGAGAGGACCCCCAGCCCACCCCAGCTCGTAAGGCTGGCATCCGTCGAGATCACCGTCCACTGGATAGGAAGGAACAACTTCCCGGACTGAAGAGCCGGGGATCTCAACCACCACGTCAGGGACACCCTGACTGGGTGACTCACCTGGATGTGATGATCCAATCACAACGGGGACTTGTCCCAAGCGCACAGGATCCCCCTCTGTAAGGCCCAAGTATGAGATTGGGCATACGGAACTGCCTCGAAAGAGGCCACCATGAGTCCCAGGACCCTCATGCAGAAACTGATTTTTGACCATTTTTGGGACATCAGAAGCCGCACCGCAGATTGAAGAGTCTGCAGCTTCTCCAAGGGTAGGAAGACTTTCGCCTCCGAGGAGTCCAGGATCAAACCCCAGATACCAAACGCTGGGTCGGGACCAGGACTGACTTGAGTGTTCAGAAGCCACCCGAAGGCCCAGAGGGTCTGACTGACTATTGTCACAATTTCTTCTAATTCTGAGCCAGTGTCTGCTCTCAGAAGAAGATCGTCCAGATAGCCCACGATAGCAATGCCTCGCTGTCTCAGCAAAGCCAGAATCGGGACAAGCATGCAAGTAAACGCCCTTGATGTCCAAGGATGCCAGAAAGTCTTTATACTGTGCAAGCGACGAAGGCGCGAACATCATTGGGGCGTGGGAGAAACCCGGAGAACCGGAGGAAACCCACGCAGACACAACAGTGTAGGTATGTCAGTATGCGAATAAACAAATTGCACATGTTTATGCTGTGCATAGTGCCGAAAGCGCGCACACCATTGGAGTGTGGGAGGAAACCGGAGTACCCGGAGGAAACCCACGCAGACCACATACCGTGTAGGTATTATAGTATGTGTGATAAACATATTGATCATGTTCATACTGTGCATAGCGCCAAGGCGCACACACCGTTGGAGTGTGGGAGGAAACCGGAGCACCCGGAGGAACCCACACAGACTCAGAGTAGAATACATATACTGTGAACGTATTCAGAGACGTGTATAAACATAGTGTATGTTATACTGTCATTGGAACGTGGGAGAAAACCACGCAGACACAGAGAGCAATAACACAGACATACACTGTGTGTTAAGTATATTTGGGTAAACTATGGCGCCGAAGGCGCTTATCTCTGTATCGTTCCAACCTGCGTATATGTGCTGCCGAAGCAAGCTGCAGGTAAAAACTACCTCAGACTGTGGTCCTGTCAGAGTCAGAGCGGTCCCCAGGAAATGGCAGGAAACCACAGGTGCAGAGACTCTGGTGTTGCCACAGAGATATTACACAGAAGGCTCACAGGGACTAGACAAATATATAAAGTCTCCCTACCATGCCCGGGGGGGTGGGGCACCGTGCATCACTGTATCATCCATGCTGCTCTAGAAGCAGTGTGTGAGGAAACGGTGAGGAAGCGGTGAGGAGAATTGTGCTGCGCCCTGCAGGAGCCAGCACTAAGCCAATGGTGTAAAAGAAAAGCTTTAAATGAAGCAAGGGAGACTGCCTCCACCAAAGGATCTCCAGATGCAGCCTCCAGCATGAGAGTGTCCCTCACCATCAATGAATTCACTACCAAGCGTCCCGTCATTTACTGACCCAGGAGTCTTCCTCAGAAGGAATGTCCTGGTCAAAAAATATACAAAAAATTCAGAGCTAGGGTCCTGAGCTGCAGCTAGGCCCATATCTGAAACAGAGCACTCCTCCACTAAAGATTGTGTGGGGAGAGGGCGCTTTATAGATCCCGTTCGCACACCGCTTCCATCCTGACAAGAAATTAGTCCAGGACTACCGACAACTGATCCATAGGGACTGCAGGTGCATTAGCCCTGCCTGTTGAGACATGAATGGGGAAGCAGGTGAACCAGACTCCATAACTCACCACTTCTCTGAGACTTTTGTACAAAGTCCACCGCTGTGGGAGGTAACCCAGGGGACTCCGCTGCCTGTGCTGCACTGTACATCGCGAATGAGCAGTGAGGAAAATGTGAGGAGAATGTGAGGAGAATGTGAGGAGAACCGCGGCGTTCCAGGAGCGATAGAGGCCAAACAGTAGAAAAACGTGCGCGACTCCAAGAAAATGGCTGCCGCAACTGTAACTGCGCCATAACGAACCATGGCAAGATGACCGCCATGCGCGCCAGTTTAAAAACTCAGAGTGACAGAAAAACATGTTGCCGAACGGCGCACAGGCCCAAAAATACACATTCCCCAGTGCAGATACCCATGAGCCTCCCCCCCCCCCCCCGGGACAGAGTGACCGCCCAGACAGCACAGCGCCAGCAAGGTGACAGAGTAACAAACGGGGAGACCGGGAAAATCCCCCACACATAGGAACACACAGCATGTACTCACCTGCTGAGGCAGGAGATACTACTTACCCGGTCCGGAAAGACCTACTGGTGTGTTCCTGACAGACCTATCACAGTTAGGTACTGAGTAGCTGTCAGCCTGGTCCACCGCGAAAAGAGACAGCAGGCACTGTTCAATCTTAGCAGCCTGCGGAGCATAAAAGCCCACCGGCCACCCCTGGAGTCATGGGGCATGTCGTGAACTGAGTCGCACGCCGGAGCGAGTATTCAGCACGCTCGATGGTCGGACTGGGAAGACTACGAGGATATCCAATGTACCCAACCTGTTGCCCAGCCGACAGTTGATAGAAGATCAAAAAAATAAAATGATAAAATTCCAAAAGGAATAAAAAATTCTTCAGGAGCCTGGTTCCGAGGCGAGCCACGTCCTCTCCTTCTGCTAGGCAGAAAAAAACTGAGGGCTGCTGGCTGCAGGTGGGTTATGTCCGGAGGGACCGCCCCCTGGGCGTGGCTGTTCAGCTCTGGTCTTTAGAATGTATAACATTCTGCCTAGTTCTCTCCTGCAAGCAGGGACATAAACCCACTTGTCAAATATTAAGAGGCTGTGTCAGTCCATGGACGGTAAGAGAAAAAATAGGAATTTTTTATTCACCGTAAAATCCTTTTCTCTGAGTCCATGGACCGACACAACTTCTCTATTGACATAGTGGGTATTATCCGTTAATTAGGAGTGACTAGGAAGAAAACTTGTAAAAAGTGTTGCATCACACTTTCTGCCCTCTGGGTATATCCCCTCAGTCTGCATCTCGCAGATCTGTTCGTCAAAAAGCAGTACAAACTTAAAAAGGAAGGGTGGGTGCTATGTCGGTCCATGGACTCCGAGAAAAGGATTTTACGGTGAGTAAAAAATACTATTTACTCTTTCGTCCATGGACCAACACAGCTTCTCTATTGACTTAGTGGGACGTTCCAAAGAAGTGTCAGAAAAAAACGAGGGGTGGTAACAGCATAAAAATAAACTTCACCCCAAACACAAAACAGCACTCCTCCAACGGAGGAGTTGCAACTCTAAACAGCTGCCTGCAAAACTTCGAAAATCCAAAGATGCACCGACATCAACCTTGTAGAATTTTGTTAAAGTGTGAGCGGACGACCAAGTCGCCGCTTTACATAATTGGAAAACAGACGCTTGATGTCGGAAAGCCCAAGAGGCACCTATTGCCCTGGTCGTATGCGCCGTGACCGGGAAGGGGGGCGCTTGACCCTTTAAGGCGTAAGCCTGGATTACTATCTGTCGGATCCACCTAGAGATGGTGGCCGACGAGACTGCTTGGCCCTTCTTGGGACCAGCCACCGAAACAAACAGTGAGTGACTTCCGGAACAGGGAAGTAGCAGCTAAGTATACTCTCAAAGCTCGGACAACGTCCAAGGAATGCAACGCCGACTCCTTAGGATTCGACGGATGAGGACACAAGGATGGAAGTACAATGTCTTTGTTGAGATGAAAAGCCGAAAAGACTTTCGGAAGAAAGGAAGGCTGCGGCCGCAGCACCACCTTATCCTTGTGAAAAATCAAATAGGGAGCCTTGCAGGACAAGGCTGCCAGCTCAGAGACTCGTCTGACGCAACAGCCACCAAAAAGACCACTTTCTGAGAAAGTGTCAACAGGGGAATATCTCTAATATTCTCAAACGGTGCCTTCTAAAGCACCGAGAGGACCAGGTTCAAGTCCCACGGAGGTAGCGGGGGACGGACCGGAGGAGCCACATGTCGAACCCCCTGCACAAATGTACTCACGAGAGAGTAAGTCGCCAGGGGTCGCTGAAAAAAAGACAGCCAGGGCAGATATCTGTCCCTTAAATCGTACTTAAGGCAAGCTTTTGGTCCACCCCATGTTGTAAAAACAGCAGGATTCTGGAAACCAAATAGGTACGCGGATGCCATTTCATTTCCTCACACATGGAGATGTAGGTCTTCCAAGTGCAGTGATAAACCTTCCTAGAGGACGGTTTCCGAGCACTTCTCATAGTAGAGATTACTGAATCTGATAGGCCCCGGTCTCTCAGTACCTGGTTCTCAACAGCCATGCCGTTAAAGCCAGTGACCGTAAAGAAGGATGGAGTATGGGACCTTGCGATAGCAGGTCCTTCTGTAGTGGTAGGCACCAAGGGACGTCTGCTACCAGACATGCTAGATCGGCGTACCAAGGACGCTGAGGCCAATCTGGAGCGATTAGGATCATTGGCATTCCCTCTGCCTCCACTCTGCGGAGCAGAAGAGGAAGAAGCCTTAAGGGAGGGAAGGCATAGATTAGCCGATACTGACCCCACGATGCCACCAACGCGTCCGTTGCGTCTGCCAGAAGATCTACGTCTGGTGTGCCCCATCTTTGGCAGAGGAGTTGGAACACCTCCGGGTGTAAGGACCATTCTCCCTGGTGCAGCATCTGGCGGCTCAGGTAGTCCGCCTGCCAGTTTTCCACACCCGGAATGTACACGGCCGACAGTGCCGGTACGCTCCTCTCTGCCCACTTCAGGATGCGAGCGACATCCGATGCTGCAGCTGAGCTTCTTGTTCCTCCTTGATAATTGACATATGCCACTGCTGTGGCGTTGTCCGACTGGATCCTGACTGGCCGCCCTTGTAGCCTCTGAGACCATCTGAAGAGGCACAGCCTGATCGTCCGGATCTCCAGGACATTGATCGGCAGGTGGAATTCCTCTGGGGTCCAGCGACCTTGTGCCGACTGAACACCGCAGACTCCCCCCCAAACCTGTAAGGCTGGCGTCCGTCGTGATCACCATCCAGTAAGCCGGAAGAAATTACTTCCCGGCCAGAAGAGCCGGTGCTGTCAGCCACCATACCAGGGATCTCCTGACTAGGTGGCTCACTCGGATTTGATAATCCAGAGCTGATGGACATCTGGACAGAACTTCTTTCTGTAACACTCGAGTGTGGTATTGAGCATATGGGACCGCCTCGAAGGAGGCTACCATGAGGCCTAACACTCACATGCAAAAACGGAGTGACAACCAATTCCTGGAAGTCAGCTGCCGAACTGCAGCCCGAAGGGTCTGAAACTTCTCCACAGGGAGAAATACCTTTGCCTCTGAGGAATCCAGAATCAACCCCAGGTACACTAGGCATTGAGTGGGCACCAATACTAACTTTTGCGTATTTAGTATCCAACCACAGTCTGGGAAAGTCTGACAGGTAATGGACACGCTTGCCTCTAATTCTGAGCTTGAAGGGGCCTTCAGAAGAAGGTCGTCCAAGTAGCCCACGATAGCGATACCCCGCTGTCTTAGAAGTGCCAGAATCGGAGCGAGCACCTTGGTGAACGTCCTGGGTGCTGAAGCAAGGCCAAACGGGAGGGCCACAAACTGATAGTGTTTCTTCCCGATTGCAAATTGCAGAAACCTCTGGTGTCTGGAGTATATGGGGACATGCAGGTATGCGTCCTTGATGTCCAAGGAGGCCAGAAAGTCCCCCGGATGGAGCGCCGTGACTACAGATCGAACCGACTCCATCCGAAATCTTTGTACCTTCACAAAGCAATTGAGGGCCCTGAGATCCAAGATTGGACGAACCCCATCCTTCTTCGGCACAATGAACAGATTTGAGTAAAAACCCTGACACCGTTCCTGTTCTGGAACTGGAATAACTACCCCGCGTTCCAGCAGACCCTGAACCGCCCTATACAGGGCCTTCCGACGGGTCGGTAGTAGCTGGAGATTAGAGGTGATAAATCTGTCCGGTGGATAAGAGAAATTCTGTCTTGTAGCCTGAGGAGATTACTTTGCAAACCCACCTGTCGGAGACTAGAGCTGTCCACTGAGTTGCGAATTTGCGAAGACGTCCCCCCACCCGAGAGCTGGGTGGGGGCGGACCTTCATGCGGACGCAGATTTGTCCGCAGGCTTGTTGGGTCTGCGGGACCAAAGGATGCTTTTGTCCTTGGGCAGGCGCCTTGTCGGCCTGGGGTCTTTTCCCTGTCGCCCTAGGGGGACGAAAAAAACACTTGTGTGAAGTAAAGGAGGGCCCTTGCCCTTGGCGTGGCCCCTTACCCATGCTAGTTTGAGGGAGCAAAGTGCTTTTACATCCTGTGGCATCCTTGATGATGTCATCCAGAGAGGCCCCAAAAAGTCTGTCGCCCTTAAAAGGCAGATCCAACAGGGCTTTCTTGGAAGTCTGGTCCGCAGACCAGCCCTTTAGCCAGATCAGGCGGCGTATTGCTACTGCATAAACCGAAGCTTTTGACAGCAGGGGAATAGTATCCATGTCTGACTCGCAGACAAACCTAAGGCCCTGGACCAACTGGTCAGCCAAAGTTATCTCATCAGGAGGAGCATCTTGCTCCTTTAACCCCTGGAGTAGCAATTTTGCCCATTCAGTAAGTGTCTGAGACACTAGGGCCCCCGCCAATGCCGGGCGTACTGCCGAGCCTACCACTGAGCGAGTGCTTCAGCCTTCTTATCCACAGGGTCCTTGAAAACAGGAGCCCCTTTCTACTGGAATTGTGGTAGCTCTATTAAGTCTGGACACCGGAGGGTCCACTATAGGGGGAGAGGTCCATTTCTTCAGAAAACTCTCCTCAAAGAGGCACCGTACCGCAAACCTCTTTGGGGCTGTAAAGACCCTCAGTGGGTTCTCCCATTCCTTGTATAAGAGTTTATCAAAATAAGACACACAAGGGAACACCTTAGCAGTGCGAGCAGGTTTACGAAACCCAAAGGGGACCGGAGTCTCTGCTGCTTCTGCAGTATTTAGCGTATCCCGCACTGCAGTAATAAGGTCAGATAACAAAGCCATCTCGCGTACTGACCTGGACTTGGAGTCATCCTCACTGTCCGAACGGTCACGGTCTGCAGTCTCTGATGCGTCAGAATCTGGGCCATGAGCCGTAGCTGTAACTAGTTCTGTCTCAGAAACATCCCCAGAAGATTGCAGGGGATGGGGGCGTTTACTACCCCCTGTATTCCCGTGTGCTGCTTCCACCCTGGCAGCAAACGCCTCTAGGATTGCCGACATAGCGTCCATAGACACCTCAGGGGCACCAGCTGCTAAATCTGGTGTTTCAGGGGAGAAGACATCTGGCTCAGATGCCATGCTGACCACACGCTGACACCCACAGGGCTCCAGGCAAGATATCAATAGGCCACCCTCCTGTGCTGCAGAGATGCTGGGTCACCCAGCGGACTCACCACCATTGGATTGGTACCGCTATGCTGCCGTGTGCTGCGCCTGTGATGCTGTCCCACCGCTGCTGTGTCAGTCTGCTTCTTTTATCAGCGATTCCTGTGTGAATTTCTCGCGCCAGTGTAATGCACCCTAGAGGCCGGAGACTTTCGCAAAATTGCCACCAAACGGTGGTATGGAAGATAATGTGGGCTCCAAGAAAATGGCTGCCGAGCCGAAGATGGAGGCCAAAGCAGCCGTAGACCACAAAAAAAGATGTCCGCCGTATGGCAGTATATACATACAGCGTGAATCATAACAAACATGGCCGTCGATCAGTCGATAGAGGCCAGTGGGTGTGAACTACAAGAAAAAGGCGCAGAGCGGTGATATAACTATAGATGCAAAACTACAGGAAAATGGCCGCCGGGTGGTCACTAGAGGCAGAAACAGGCATGGACCACCGCAAAATAGCCGCCGACAGCATGGAGGGGCAAGAAGCACACACACAGGTAAGCAGAAATGACATTTTTTAAATGTTAGTTACAGCCAGCCCCGCTCCAGTGGAACCCCCTAGGTGACCCCCAGCACCCAGCAACCTTAGCTAGAAGCCCAGGGAGGAGGGAAGGGCAAGGAGAGAGGGAAGAAAGGGGCCACAACCACTTACTTGGTGTCTCCAGGAATGTCCAGCCAAATCACCCAGCCGAGGCAGGGGAGTTTTCTTACCTATCCTGCATGTATTATGCTGGAAGACATTCCAAACAGATCATTGTCCGCGCACGGAAGGTGACTGTTGGCCAGGCAAGGGGACGATCATATGTATGCCCTGGAGCGCGACGCTCAGCGGACAGCTTGTTGCGTCTCGGCCGTGAGGTGAGGCAAAGCTGAGCGGTCCGATGCAAGTCTTGGAGCGTAAGCTCAACGGCCAGGCTGCTGCGACTCGGCCGTAAGGTCAGCCGAAGCGGAGCGGTCCGGCCACCCGTGGAGCGACGGGTATGTCGTGGAAAACCCAGCGCGTAGCTAGGGTCGGCACACGCTTGATGGCCGAAACTGGGGAGACTACAAGGATCGAGGATCCAGCCTGTCACCCAGTCGGCAGTTGATCGCAGGAAACAAAAACATAGAAAAATATATTTTTCCCCCGGACCGATGGGCCCGAAGGGAGCCATGTCCTACTCCTTACTAGACAGAAAAAAACTGATCGGCGAGATGTGGACTGAGGGGATATACCCAGAGGGTCCGCCCCCTGGGCGGTACTGTAGAAGTTGTGATGCAACACTTTTTACAAGTTTTCTGCCTAGTCACTCCTAATTAACGGATAATACCCACTATGTCAATAGAGAAGCTGTGTCGGTCCATGGACGAAAGAGTAATAGGATTTTTGTACTCGCCGTAAAATCCTTTTCTCTGTAGTTCATGGACGGACACAGCAGCATATTCTTGACAGTAGGGTATTAGCCTTCTAACAGGAGAGGACTAGGCAGAAACATGTTAAAGTGTTAAAACAGCATTAAACAGTACAGTACCGCCCAGGGGGCGGTCCCTCTAGGTACAACCCCTCTCCCTGCATCCAGCAGCTCAGTTCGTCAAACAGCAGTACAAAACATAAAAAGGAGGGGTGGGTGCTGTGTCCGTCCATGAACTACAGGGAAAAGGATTTTACAGTGAGTACAAAAATCCTATTTTCTCTTATGTTCATGGACAGACACAGCAGCATATTGACAGAAGGGACGTCCCCAAGCAGTGTCAAAAAAATGAGGGGTGGGAACAGCAAACAAACTTTACCCCATACATAACCAGAGCTCAATGGAGGCGTTGCAACCTTAAACAGCCGCCTGCAAAACCTTGCGGCTGAAGCAAGCATCCGAGGATGCACTCACATCAACCTTGTAAAATTTTGTGAAGGTGTGAACGGACGACCAGGTCGCCGCCTTACACACCTGGGAGACAGACGCTTGATGTCGAAAAGCCCAAGAGGCACCAATCGCCCTGGTTGAATGTGCCGTGACAGGAAAGGGAGGCGTCCGCCCTTGTAGGGCATAAGCCTGAATCACGATTTGTCTGATCCACCTCGAGATGGTGGGCGACGAGACCGCCAGGCCCTTCTTAGGACCAGCCACTGAAACAAACAGCGAGTCCGACCTCCGGAACGGAGCGGTAGCAGACAGGTACACCTGCAGAGCTCGGACAACGTCCAAGGAATGCAGCACAGCCTCCTTCGGATGCGACGGTCGAGGACACAAGGACAGGAGTACAATGTCCTCATTGAGATGAAAAGCCGAAACGACCTTAGGGAGAAATGAGGTCTGCGGGCATAGCACCGCCTTATCCTTGTGGAGGATCAGATAGATAAGGGGCCTTGCAAGACAAGGCCGCCAGGTCAGAAACCCGCCTGACTGACGTAATAGCCACCAAAAAGGCTACTTTCTGAGAGAGTGTCAATAAGGGAATCTCCCTAATGTTTTCAAACAGCGGTTTCTGAAGTACTGAGAAGACCTGATTCAAGTCCCACGGAGGTAGCGGTGGCCGAACCGGAGGAGCCACATGCCGAACCCCTTGTACAAACGTACTCACCAGTGAGTGAGCCAAGGGCCGTTGAAAGAAGACAGCCAAGGCTGAAATCTGTCCCTTAAATCGTACTTAAGGCAAGCTTTTGGTCCACACCAAGCTGTAAAAACAGCAGGATCCTGGAAACAGAGTATGCGCGCGGACGCCACTTCAGCTCCTCACACAGAGATGTAAGCCTTCCACGTATGATGATAAATCTTCCGTGCCCTCAGCATGGTAGAAATAACGAGTCCGACAGGCCTCGGTCCCTCAACACCTGGCTTTCAATAGCAATGCCGTTAAAGCCAATGACTGTAAAGCAGGATGAAGTATGGGACCTTGCGACAGAAGGTCTTCTCGCATCGGTAGTTGCCAAGGAACATCCGCCACCAGACATACTAGGTCGGCGTACCAGGGACGCCGAGGCCAATCTGGAGCAATCAGGATCACCAAGATCCCCTTGGTCTGCACTCTGCGAAGTAGACAAGGGAGAAGCTTTAGTGGGGGGAAAAGGCATAAATCAGCCGATACTGTCCCCACGGAAGCCACCAACGCGTCTGTCACGTCTGCCCAAGGATCCTTGGACCTGGCCACAAACCTCAACACCTTCCGATTGAGTCGAGAAGCCAGGAGATCCAGATCTGGCGTGCCCCATCTTTTGCAAACGAGTTGAAACACATCCAGGTGTAGCGACCATTCTCCTTGGTCCAGCATCTGGCGACTTAGGTAGTCCGCTTACCAGTTTTCTACGTCCGGAATGTAAATGCCCGATAGCGCCGGCACACTCTGTTCTGCCCATCGCAAAATGTGAGCGACCTCCGAGGCTGCAGCTGAGCTCCTTGTCCCCCCTTGATGGTTGACATACGCCACCGCTCTGGCGTTGTCCGACTGGATCCTGACTGGACGCCCCTGAAGTCTGAGACCACGTGGAGGGGCAATGCCTGATCGCCCGAAGTTCCAACACATTGATCGGTAGGCGGGACTCTTCCTGCGTCCAGCGACCCTGTGCCGACTGGACACCCCAAACTCCCCCCAACCGGTCAGGCTGGCGTCTGTCATTATCACTGTCCAGTGAAGGGGAAGAAACGACTTTCCGGACCGAAGGGTCGGAGATCTCAGCCACCATACCAGGGAAGTCCTGACTAGATGGCCCACCCGGATCTGACATTCCAGGGACAAACAGAGACTTGTCCCATTTGGACAGGATCTCCTTCTGTAAAGCACGAGTGTGGAATTGAGCATACGGTACTGCCTCGAAGGAGGCTACCATGAGGCCCAGGACTCGCATGCAAAAAACACAGCGACGACCCTCTGCGGGATGCCAGCAGCTTCACCGCCGCCTGAAGAGTCTGTAATTTGTCCACGGGGAGAAAATCTCTCCCCTCAAAGGAGTCTAGAACTAAGCCCAGGTACTCCAGGCGCTGAGTCGGTACCAACACCGACTTTTGGAGGTTCAGAACTAGGGTTGTCCCGATACCACTTTTTTAAGACCGAGTACAAGTACCGATACTTTTTTTCAAGTACTCGCCGATACCGATTACGATACTTTTTTTCAATGTCATGTGACAGTTTGAAAGATGGGGACTGATAGGTGGCACTTATGGGCACGGATCGATGGCACTTATGGGCAGTGATAGGTGGCACTTGGGGGCACTGATAGGTGGCATTTATGGGCACTGATAGATGGCACTTGTGGGCAGTGATAGGTGGCACTTGTGGGCAGTGATAGGTGGCACTGATTGCACAGAAAGGTGGCACTTGTGGGCACTTATGGGCACTGATAGGTGGCACTTATGGGCACTGATAGGTGGCACTTGTGGGCACTGATAGGTGGCACTGATTGCACAGAAAGGTGGCACTGATTGCACAGAAAGGTGGCACTGATTGCACAGAAAGGTGGCACTGATTGCACAGAAAGGTGGCACTGATTGCACAGAAAGGTGGCACTGATTGCACAGAAAGGTTGCACTTGTGGGCAGTGATAGGTGGCACTTGTGGGCAGTGATAGGTGGCACTGATTGCACAGAAAGGTGGCACTTATGGGCACTGATAGGTGGCACTTATGGCACTGATAGGTGGCACTTATGGGCACTGATAGGTGGCACTTATGGGCACTGATAGGTGGCACTTATGGGCACTGATAGGTGGCACTTATGGGCACTGATAGGTGGCACTTATGGGCACTGATAGGTGGCACTTGTGGGCAGTGATAGATGGCACTGATAGTGCAATCAGTGCCCACAAGTGCCACCTATCAGTGCAATCAGTGCCATCTATCAGTGCCCACAAGTGCCACCTATCAGTGCAATCAGTGGCATCTACCAGTGCCCACAAGTGCCACCTATCAGTGCAATCAGTGCCCATAAGTGCCACCTATCGGTGCAATCAGTGGCATCTACCAGTGCCACCTGATAGGTGGCACTGGTAGATGGCACTGATTCCACTGATAGTACCCACAAGTGCTACCTGATAGGTGGCTGGCACTGAAATGCTGCGGGGGGTGAGGGGAAATGACACAGGATTTAAGAAAAAATTAAACTGCTGCAGCGCCCATCTTGGTACACCCTGCACTCGGCTGCAGTAAGCAACAGCAGACATCTTGTTACACCCAGCCCATATAGCTCGGGCTGGGTGTAACAAGATGTCTGCTGCTGCTTACTGCAGCCGAGTGCAGAGTGTACCAAGATGGGCGTGGGGACGTTCAGCCGCTGACGGCGACCGAATGTGACAGCACCGGTCACCGATCCTGATGCGGCTGCGCCCTGAACCCCTGCCAGCTTACCAGGTTCAGGTGAGGGACTCGCTCTCCGCCCGCGGACTCCGTCCACCGACTGTGCCCGCCCTCTTCAGCCAGACTCCGCCCGCACTTTCCTCTCCCGCCCTCCCCAGCCACTGACTCCTCCCGCCCTCTCCGGCCAGACTCCGCCCGCACTCCCCCGCCCTCTCTCCTGCCCTCCCCAGCCACCGACTCCTCCCGCCCTCTCCGGCCACAAAAAAAAAAAAAAAAAGTATCGGGTGAAGCATCGGGAGCATTTGCGCGAGTACAAGTACTCGCGCAAATGCTTGGTATCGGTCCCGATACCGATACTAGTATCGGTATCGGGACAACCCTATTCAGAACCCAGCCAATGTCTTAAGGGGCCCGAGTGGCAATCGCCACATCCACCTCTAATTCTGAGCTTGAAGTAGCTCTCAGAAGGTCGTCCAGGTAACCCACTATAGTGATACCTCGCTGTCTCAGCAAGGCCAGAATCGGGGCGAGCACCTTGGTGAAAACCCTTGGTGCCGATGCCAGGCCAAAGGGAAGAGCCACAAATTGGTAGTGGTCGTCCCCGACCGCAAAACGCAGAAACCTCTGATGCCCGACAAATATGGGGACATGCAAGTATGCGTCCTTGATGTCCAAGGACGCCAGGAAATCCCCCGGGTGGAGTGCCGCGACTACAGAGCGCACCGATTCCATCCTGAACCTCTGAAATTTCACAAAGCAGTTCAGGGCCTTGAGATCCAGGATCGGTCGGACCCCCTCCTTCTTTGGGACTACAAACAGATTTGAATAAAACCCCTGAAACCTTTCCTGGAATGGCACAGGTACGATCACCCCGCGCGCCAGCAGATCCTGCACTGCCCCAAACAGGGCCACCCGACGAGTCGGAGGAAGCTGACGGTTCGAGGGAAAAAAATCTGTTTGGAGGGCAAGAGAGAAACTATCTTGTACCCTGAGGAAACTACTTCACAAACCCACCGGTCAGAGAGCAGTGAAGACCACCGAGCCGCGAACGTGCGAAGACGACCCCCCCTACCCAAGTGTCGGGCAGGGGCAGACCTTCATGCGGTCGCAGGTTTGTTCGCAGGCTTGTTGAGCTTGTGAAAACACTTTTGTCCCCCAGCAGGTGCCTCATCGGTCTGGGGGCTCTTACCTACAGATCCGGGCGGACGAAAAAAACGCTCATGAGCGGAAAAGGAGGGCCCATGTCTACGCCGTGGCTCCTTACCCTTCCTGGATTGCGGGAGCAGAGTACTCTTACCTCCCATGGCATCCTTGATGTCATCATCCAGCGAGGCTCCGAAAAGCCTCTCACCCTTAAAAAGGTAAATCAAGCAAGGCCTTCTTAGAAGCCTGGTCCGCGGACCAACATTTCAGCCAAATCAGGCGGCGCAGTACCACCGCAGAGACCGAGGCCCTAGACAGCAATGGAATTGTGTCCAACGCCAACTCGCACACAAACTTAAGGCCCTGTACTAACTGGTCGGCCCGTGCCACACAGGCCGGGGAAGCCTGTTGCTCCTTTAACTCGTGGTGTAGCATTTTTGCACACTCAGTAAGAGTCTGAGACACCAAGGCCCCGGCGGCAGCCGGACGCAATGCTGACCCCGCCACCGTGAACGGGGAGCGGGCCACTGCCTCAGCTCTCCTGTCCGTAGGGTCCTTGAAAGCAGGAGCCCCCTCCACCGGAAGCGTGGTCCCTTTGTTCAACCTGGACACAGGGGGGGTCCACTATCGGAGAAGTAGTCCATTTCTTCAGGAAATTCTCCTCAAAAAGGGATAACGGGCCGAAAAGGTCCTTTGCAGACATTCCCATTTCTTGTATAGAAGTTTTTCTAGATAAGGTACACAAGGAAACACCTTTTCAGTGCGGGTAGGCTTGCGGAACCCAAAAGGGACAGACATCTCTGCAGATGCATCGGTCTTATCCTCCAACTTCAGAGTATCCCGCACTGCGGTGATAAGTGCTCCAACAAGTGCCCCATCATGCGCTGACCCGGACCCAGAGTCATCCTCACTGTCCGAAACGGTCGTGGTCCGCGTCCTCTGATACATCAGAACCCGGGTCGGGAGCAGTAGCTGGGCCCGAATCCGAGTCAGAGACATTCCCGGAAGATGGTGGGGGGAGGGGGCATTTTTTTAGCAGCACACCGCTTCCACCCTGGCAACAAAAGCCTCCAGGACTGCCGACATAGCGTCCACAGAAACAGCAGGGGCACCAGTTGCTAACAGGGGTATGTCTGGGGAGGAAGCATCAGCCTCCGACGCCATGCTGACCCACGCGCCTGACACCCTTAGGGACGTAAGGAAAAAAAGGCACACAGCCCACCCTCCTAGCTGCTCCAGATGCCGAGGGGCCCCCCCGAGAGGACTCACCACCCAAGCAGGCCCTGTACCGCTGCCGTCCGCACTGTCCCATCAGAGGAGCTCTCCCTACACAGCCGCACGTGTCACTGTCTTCCTGAGTAGTGGCTTAGGCTGTTCGCACCGTTTAGTTACCTAAAAGCACCGCTAGAGGCCGAAATCCCCAAGAAAATGGCCGCCGGACGGCCGCCCTGTAGAAAAGAGCACGCGGACTACAGGAAAATGGCCGCCGATGGGAAACACAGCAATAAGCGGCGGACACCGCCAAAATGGCGGCCGGACACATGTAAAAAGTACACAGTAAAAAAAAAACCCACAGGCAGCGAACACCCCGGGGCTCCCGAAAAACACCAGACAGCACCCCTAGGAGAGCGGACCAACAGTGCAGCCCCCCGCTAGAGAGTGGAGCCCCCCCCCCCCAGGCGGACCCCCGGCTAACGCAGCAGGCCTAGCTCAGACAGCATAGGGAGGGGGGAAGGGAGGGAGAGAAGAAGGGAAGGGCGGAAAAAGACCCCCAGTCAACCTCCCTGGGATGCCCAGCCGTTTCAACCTGCCGTAGCAGGTAAAATTGCTACTAACCAGTCCTGCATGGATTGCTGAAAGCATCCCTGACAGATCCACCACCCGAGAAGTACGGAGGTAGCTGTCGGCCTGGCACACTGCAACACGGACAGTAATTAGCCCGGTCATACGTATGCCCCGGAGCACGTAGCTCACCGGCCACTCCTGGAGTAAACGGGGCATGTCGTGGCCAACCCAGCGCGTAGCTAAAGGCCTGCACACGCTCGATGGCCGAAACTGGGGTGACTACAAGGATCTAGGACATCCAGCCTGTCACCCAGTCGGCAGTTGATAGATCGCAGGATCAAAGCAGAAAAAAATTGAAAAAAAATCCAGGACCAAAGGGCCCACAGGGAGCCAGGTCCTTCTCTTATGCTAGGCAGAAAAAAACTGAGCTGCTGGATGCAGGGAGAGGGGCTGTACCTAAAGGGACCGCCCCCCTGGGCGGTACTGTACTGTTTAATGCTGTTTTAACACTTTAACATGTTTCTGCCTAGTCCTCTCCTGTTAGAAGGCTAATACCCTACTGTTAAGAATATGCTGCTGTGTCCGTCCATGAACACAAGAGAAATAGATAGATTATATATATAATATATAATCTATCTATCTCACGTTTAGACCCAGGTACACCAGATGATATAATTTCGGGGGGAGGAGCCCATGAAGGATACGTGATCAACCGAAAAGGAAAGCCTTGTAAAGGTCTCCAAGGCACCCTGGGATAATAAAAAAAAGGGCCAGTAGACATCCCTCCATCTCCAGGGGTGAGAGTGAACCTTCATTGTGAAGGCGGGTTCTGAGCAGGTCCAGTGGGCTTAGACATGAAGGGTCTTGCCAGGTGAAGAATGGAGCTGCAGTAGACGACATTGCTTTGAGGAGGCAAACCGATAATATTCTCCATGGAATCTACGCAGAATAGTAGGGCTGAGGGCAAGAGCTATAATCCTAAAGAAGGAACATGATTATCCAAAACCAGGGGAAAGTTGAGCTCTCTAGTCCAGTGCACCATAGTCTAAGCCAACCTTTTTTAACCAGGGTGCCTTTTGGGTTCTTCAGGGGTGCCTCGGCAAAATGCCTAAAAATTGGCCAAAAATTGTGTACAAGCCAGCAGATGGATTAAGCCTCGTTACACAAAGCCACAGGTTTTTATTGTGTAACATTACAACCGCTAGGCACTGGGCATGCCAGCCACCAGCAGCCCAACAACTGCTGAAGTCATTGATTGATAAGGACGACATTGAGCACCTGCACAGCATCCTTGTCTGCACCTGCACACCCCCCGCTTCTCTTTGTCAGCACTGGAGACAAATGTTAGCTGCACGGGGGAGAGAAACTTAAGAAATGCTGGAACACTAGTAAATACCAGTTTACAAATGTGTATTTGCTTTTTAAGAGTAAATCACCTCTAATATTGAGTGTTCTGTGTGTATGGATGCTGCTGCTATATGTGAAAACTATTTTAAAGGGTACCTTGACTGGGAAAAGGTTGGGAAACACTGGTCTAAGCAACTGACAGAGTAAAGCAAACGTGTTCATAAAGCCTATCAAGTGAATCCTTTAAAAAAAAAAAAAGTCAGACCTCAATATTAACAGGATATTGATCATCTGGTTCAAGAATGGCCAGGTCTACAATGGAAACCGTTCAACCGTTTTTGAATTCATCTTCCATAACTTTGAAGGAATAAAACATGCCAGGAGGCATCAATCTCTTGGAATTAGGCCAATCAACAAATAAAGCTTGATCAAAAAGAGGGAACGCTTTCTAGATATTGCCTTCTTCCTTGCAACTAATGAAATATGTAATGGCTGTAACAGAACTACATGTATCTAGACAGAGACTAGCATGCACTGAATTAACCAGTCCACAGTAGGCAGAATATGGCGAGAAGCCAAAGAATACACTTAGCAAAACTTTAGTGGTAAAAAAAATCGTAATCAGCCTCCGGTAAAACCTTCCCCCTGCCTTCTGCAAATGTAAGTGAGACAGGCAATTCAGGTTCCAGTACATGAATATAGTAGGGAGGGGGAGGGGGGGAGAGACAGAATACCATTCACAGCGGCTGGCATTTGCCATTTCCAGGAGTGAGGATAAGCTTTGAAATAGATCAGATTTACATATATATATATATATATATATATATATTATATATATATATATAAAAAAAAAGAAGTGCAGCACTCTGGTAAATATGTACCCAAGCAAAAAGGATTTTTTCATCATACTTAACTGTAAAATCATTTTCTTTGAGTACATCATGGGGAACAGAATTAGGCTAATATTCATTACCTACTGGGTTATACGCCATCTCTAGGTGAATGGACACTGGTAGACAGTCTTAGACAGGACGTGATCCCCTATATAATCCCTCCCATACAGGAAGTAGTTCAGTTTAGTATCAAGCCCTAAATCGTCAATAGAAGAGGGGAGGGATCTCTGTGCCCCACGATGTACTCAAAGAAAAGGATTTTACAGGTAAGTATGATGAAAAAATCTTTTTTTCTTTTTTCATACATCATGGGACACAGAGTAAGGCCAATATTCATTACCTACTAAGACGTCCCAAAGCATTAGCCTTGAGGGGAGGGAGACACCCTGTCAAATAGCCATCAGACCTTATATGGTAGCCCGCAGTACATTGCGGCCGAAAGCCGAATCCTCGGCTGCTCAAACATCCACCTGATAAAATTTTGTGAAAGTATGTACTGAAGACCAGGTAGCCGCCTTACAAATCTGAGCCACAGATACCTGATGGCAAAAAGCCCAGGAGGTTCCTACACCCCTGGTAGAATGAGCTCTCACCCTAAAGGGTGGAGCTTTACGTTTCAGACCATAGGCCTGAATGCCCAATTGGCAATGGAAGCTGCCTGTCACTTCTTGGGTTCTTTTAGTAAAACAAAAGGATCTCCGCAGATCTAGACAAATAAACCTTGAGTGCCCGGACAACGTCCAATGCAGTGGTCTCTCTCCCGCCAAACGAGGCTGAGAGAAAAAAAGCCGCAAAATAATGTCCTGATTCAAATGAAAGGCTGACACCACTTTTGGCAAAAAAAGGATGGAACAGGACCCCATCGCGGTTAAGGATCAAGTATGGTTCCCTGCACGAAAGTGCCGCTAATGCCGACACCCTTATAGCTGAGGTGATGGCCATCAGGAAGGCTAGCTTGCGTGACAGCAAGTCTAATGGAATTTCCTCAATAGGCTCAAATTGTTGTTTCTGTAACACAGACATCACCAAGTTTAAGTCCCAAGGACACATAGGTGACCTAATGGGGGGAAGCAAACAAGTTGCCCCCTGCATAAAGGTTCGGACCAGCGAATGGGAGGCTAAAGGCCTTTGGAAGAATACCGACAGGGCTGAAATCTGACCTCTGATTGTACTTAAAGCCAAACTGATTTCCACAGCTGAATGTAGAAAAGAAATTCTCCCAATCACGTATTTCCGAGGATGCCATTTTCTGGCTTCACACCAAGCAACATTAGTCTTCCAGACCTTATGATAGATCTTCCTAGTGACAGCTTTTCTAGCATTCACTAGGATAGACACCACTGGTCCCGAGATGCAATGGCCCTTCAACACCCTGGCTTCAATAGCCATGCCATCAAATTTAGAGACTGTAAATTGGGGTGGAATATAGGACCTTGAGACAGTAGATAGGGGCGATGCGGACGCTTACATGGCTCGTCTAATGTCAGGTCTCCCAATCGCCAAGAACCAGGGCCTTCTGGGCCAGGCTGATGCCACCAGAATGACTGGAATCCCCTCTCTCCGAATCCTGCGCAACAAATGTGGAAGGAGAGGGATCAGAGGGAAAGCATAAACCAGTACTGGCTCCATGGAACTACCAGAGCATCTGCTCCGATTGCCAGAGGATCTCTTGTTCGGGACACAAACTGCTGTAGCTTCTTGTTGAACTTGGATGCAAATAGGTTGACTTCTGGCCATCCCCAATGCTGGCAAATTTCCTAGAACACCCCTGGGTGTAGGGTCCATACCCCCAGGCAGATCTGCTGGCGGCTGAGATCTGCCTTCCAGTTCTCTACTCCCGGGATATGGAATGCCGATAGAATCAGCACATGTTCCTCTGCCCAGGCTAGTATGTGGTTCACCTCCTTCAGAGCTGAATGACTCCTGGTACCGCATTGGTGGTTTCTATAGGCCACTGCAGTGTCATTGACGGACTAAACCCTGATAGAGCAGTCCTGAAGTTCCACCGTCCAGGACCGTAGGGCCAGACGCATTGCCTGTACTTCTAGGACGTTGATGGGCAGGATCTGTTCTGTCTTTGACCACTTCCCCTGAGCTGTGAGCCCCTCCAGGGTAACTCCCCAGCCTGAGAAACTGGCATCTGTATTCAATACTCTCCAAGTTACCAGGAGGAAAGATCTTCCCTTTTGCAGGTTCTGATCCTGCAATCACCAGTTTAGGCTTAATCATGCCTGAGGAGATAAGATATTCTAGGGCTTGTCCTGTTCCAAGCCAACAAGGAGGTCTTGTAGTATAGGCCTAGAATGAAACAGGGCATAGGGCACCATCCTTTCTAGAAGACTCATACAGAGCCGGAGGATTGTCTGCTGCCCCTTATCTGATGCACCTGATCCTTCAGGGCACAGATCCTTATGGGTGGCAAATATACCTTTGCTTGGACTGTATCTAGGATCAGACCTAAATACTTCAGACTTTGAGCTGGTATCAAGGCTGACTTTTCGGCATTTATGATCCAGCTTAAGCTTTCCAAATACCGCATTGTGCAGGTTATGCTCTGTTCTAGAGCCAGTATTGAGTGATCTGAGCAGGAGGTCATCCAGATATCCGAGCACAAAGATCCCTTGGGCCCCTAAATGACCCAGTACTGGTGCTAGGACTTGTGTGAACACCCGGGGAGCTGTGGCAAGCCCGAAGGTTTGAGCCACAAACTGAAAATTACATTCCTCTACTGCAAATCGCAGGAACCTTTGAGTCTGAAAGATACGTACGTGTAAAATATACATCCTTTATATCGATGGAAGCAAGAAAGTCTCCCGTCTGGAGTGAGGCTACTACTGAGCAGACAGACTCCATCCAAAAGGACTGGATTAGTAGATACTGGTTCAGGGATCTTAGATCCAAAATGGGCCTTGTGTCCCAGTTTGGTTTTTGAACCGTAAATAGGTTTGGAGTAAAACCCCGTTCCCCTTTCGGATACAGGAACCTGTACAATTGCTCCTTGATGCACTAAATGGTGTAGTGCCTGAAACAGTAAGTTTCTTTTTGGAGGATCCGAGGGAACGTTGGATCTTCGAAGCCTCTGAGGGGGAACCCTCCGCAACTACAGCTTGTACCTGTGGGATATAGTTGAGGTGACCCACTCGTCTCCAAATGTCCGCAAAGTGCAGCAGCCTTCCCCCCCACCTGATACAGTGGGGGCGTCCCCTCAAAAGGAGGGCTTGGCGAGTTTAGGACCCAGGGCTTTTTCTGGCCCCTGGCTCTAGCGTCCTGTTGGTGGTGGAACTGCCAGGGCGCCGAGACACCTGAGGAAGCAGTCCCTGGGGTTTTAAACGAGGGACATCTGGTGCTTTTCTTCCCAGGAAGTAGAAAACTCTTCCCTCCGAAATCTTTTGGATATATTTGTCAAAATTGTCACCAAATAAACATTCGCAATAAAAGGGGAAACCTGCCAATAACTTTTTACAAGGAAGCTCAGCTGACCAGTTCTTAAGCCCAAAAGTCTGCATATGTACAGACAAGAGAGCCAAAAGGAGAAACCTGCTGTATTGAATCCTTTAAAGCATCAACAGCAAAACACAGCGCTCAAGGAATATCTGTCTTATTTTCAGCCAGACCATCCTCCTGGTTAGGCCTGTCTAGCCGTCTGACCTGATCCTTTTACGGCCTGGAAGATCCCAATTGCTGCAACAGCTGGCTGAATAGCTAAACTGGCCAAAGAAAAGGAAGCCCTTAATAATGAATCCAATTTCTTGTCAACTTGTCTTTCAGGCCCTGTGCGTTATCAACCGGACAGTTTACGTTTTTCTTTAAGGAAGAGACTGCTGCATCTACGGCTGGCATGCTCCAATTAACAAACTTTTCATCCATGGGATATAAAAGGGAAAACCTCTTGAGGAACAAAAATCATGTCAGGATGTTCCCAATCAGCATACACCGCCTGTTTCAACAGTGTGTGCAAGGGGAAAGCTCGTGCGGCCTAAAGAGGCCTCAGGGACCCCAAAGAGGACCAGGGGGGCCCAGTAACCTCTGCATGAGGCAACTTAAAAGGCAAAAAAAACATCTCAAGAGCCTGGATCAAAAGCCTCTTTGACAGAGGCAGACATCAACTGGATATCTTCTTGTCCAGATTGCTCAGAAGCAGACTCATCCGCCAGGCCCTCCACAGAATCCTGAGCTTTTAGCTCTTCCCCATCCTCAACCCATTCCTGCTCCAAACTAGGAGGCTCCGGGGAGGGGGGATCTGTTACGCTTCTCGCCACCCTGCGGGATGGAGGCAATCATGCCTGCAATACTATGCTCCAACTCGGCTAGGGCTGAGGACAGTTCGTCCTTGGTGATTAGGAGTGAAGCAGCAGCGTTGACTGTAGGCACAATACCAGATAGGTGCAGTGGCTCAGATTGCCCAGAAGCCTCTGGTCTTTCAGGAGATACAACACTAGGGATACGACTAGGTTCATTAGGAACTACCGACGACATAGGTGGGCCCGTCCCTGTAGTGTTAGTCTCGCTCCTTTTTTGAAGACATTTACAAGAAACAAAAAGGGAGTACCTGGGTGTAGTGTTAACACACCTCAGAAGGGAGACCCCTTAATATGGCTCACCAAGCCCCTATGCAACAATCCCGCTAAGCACCTTAGCCTGTCAAGCAACACCTGGTGACTCACGTGACCCGGGTAAGGAGAAATGAACCACTGCAAATGCCTGGTTCAGAGCCTGCTCTGTGTCCCACAACTGCCTTCTGGAAGCACCGGATGCTTGGCATACACAGCTTAAATAAGCTGGCTGTGCGCCGGAACATTCTGCGCAAGCGTGCGCACGCATGCGGTTCCGCGAATGGCGTGGCTGTATTTGCACATGACACAAATTTTCCTGCATGACGCAAATTTTAGTGCACCCAGGTAAAGGCTACGGCTACATTGTACCCCTACCCATTCACCTAAAAAAAAAAAAAACAAGTTTCAAAAATAAAAAAAACAAACTGCACAGGTTTTTAAAGTAATTATTAAGCAGCTCCGGCCTCTTTTCTCCGCTCTCTACGGTTCTTCTCTCTGTCCGCTGTCTTCTGCTCTTTTGCGCGCTCTTATGCCCGGTATTCTCCACTGTCTTCTCCCTCTGTTCTTCCGATGTTGACACAACGCTCTCTCCCACTCTAATGCCAGGTGCGCGGTGTGCCACTACTTATATTGGTACGGGGCGTCATCCGGAGGCCCCACCCCCTTATAAGAGTGAGTGAAAGTGGAGAAGAGCCGGGAGAGACGACAAAGCTGCCTAATAAAATTACTTTAAAAACCTGTGTAGTTTTATTTTTGAAACTTTTTTATTTATTTTTAGGTGAATGGGTAGGGGTACAATGTACCCCATACTCATTCACATAGGGTGGGGGGCCGGGATCTGGGGCCCCCCCTTGTTAAAGGGGGCTCCCAGATTCCGATAAGCCCCCCGCAGACCCCGACAACCAATGGCCAGGGAAGAGGCCCTTGTCATCAACATGGGGACAAGGTGCTTTGCGGTGGGGGGGGCCACCCTGCCCCAAAGCACCCACCCTCCCAGGTTGAGGGCATACGGCCTGGTACGGTTGAGGAGGGGGGGGGCACTCGTTCGTCCCCACGCCCTTTCCTGACCTGCCAGGCTGTGTGCTTGGATAAGGGTCTTGTATGGATTTGGGGGGGGACCCCCACGCCGTTTTTCCGGCGTAGGGGTTCCCCTTAAAATCCATACCAGACCAAAGGGCCTGGTATGCTCTTAGAGTGGGAACCCATACAGGTTTTTTTTTTTTTTTTTATTTGGCTTGGAGTTCTTCAAGATTATCAGAGCACAAGTCGCATGCCAAAGTCGGATCAGTCAAGACGATCGGACTTTGATCCTACTTCAGCCCATTGAATATCACTGAAGTCTGATAAAAGTCGGACCAAAGTAGTGAAGGGAGCATTTTCAAAGTCGGACCAACTTGTGTCGGACCAGTTAAGACGGCTCTCATAGGGGAATATTGATTTTCACACGTCATGCGACATCAGCTCCCAATGTCGGAGCGTTTGTTGTACCAGGAGATTGCAGCTGTGCATGGTAGCCAATCAGCCAACTTCAGCAGGTTCAATTAATCAATCACTTGCCCCCTTTATGACCAGGGCTTTTTTGCTGTTTAGCACTGCTACTTTAACTGGCCATGCAATACTGTATGCAAATGAAAATTTTATTTTTTTCACACAGACCTTTCTTTTGGTGGCATTTGATCACCATTGGGCTTTATTTTTTGAGATATTTTTTGTGATAAACAAAAAAAAAAAAAAAAAAACGAAAACAATTTGAAAAACAGAACAGTAGTTTCTACTTTTGGCCATACTGTAAAACAGAACCATTAAAATCTAATTTCATCATAAATTTAGGTCAAATGGTATTCTGCTTTGACAAAAACAACTAGAATCGGATTGGTTTCTAAGCAGAGCTGCACCAGATTTCGCCCTCTCCAGTTTTAGTAAATCAACCCTAATGTGTACTACACGTCCAAGTATCAATTCTGCAAGACATATATAGCTAGGAACCACTATGTAAAAGGTACATGGAAACCCTGTCTTGCCTTGTCCACATTCCTGGTTCCATCCAGGGTTCATGCTTCACTTGTCACAGTAGGCATACCCTCAAAGCCGTCTTCTGGGTTGGGCACCACAGGGATGGCCCACACTCTTTATAGCACCCTCTGGCTAACTACAAGTTGAGCGCTGAACCGAAGATTGAATGCCCAGAATAAACTTTACTGACTGGATCCACTGCCGGGGTGTCCAATTGCCAAGATAAACACTCAGGGTGCCCGATTAAGAAACTGCTAGTGAGCCAAAAGACACTACGCAGTCAGATCTTTTTTTTTTGTTTCACAAAGCAGTCAGATCTTGACACAAGTGTCAAAGGATTAAAAGAAAACTGGTAAAAAAAAAAAAAAGAACGAACACTAGGAAAATCCTGGAGCCAGTGTCCAACCACTCCAAGGAAGCAACATATATAACCCACGGTTCAAGAATCAAGTTTTGTTTTATTAAAATAATTGGCAAGTCATGTACTTTAACCCTGCAGTGATAAGGCTGTTGCAGTACTTCTGCTTACCCCATGTTTAACTGTTTTGGCAGCATGTGCAGCTTTCTTCTTGGCATCATATGGTGTCAGGATGTCTATGATGGCCATGAAGTAGACTTCTTTCTTGGGTGCACCTTGGAGAAACAAAAAAAAAAAAAAAAAAAGACAGTTACATTATTATATACTCTAATAATATGGCATCAAACTAATTAAAACTACTGTATTTATTGGCGTATAACACTCACTTTTTTACCCTGAAAATAGAGGGTAAACTGTGCCTGCGTGTTATACGCAGGGGTCTGTGGAATTTTTTTTCCCCTGAAACTTCCCTCTTAAAGTTAGGGTGCGTGTTATACGCCGATAAATACGGTATTAACAAAACGTACACCTTATGAAAAATGTTATGCTTGGTATCCTGCCAAAATCTAAAGGCATACAATCGGTAATTTTAACCTTCACCCCTAACACACTTATTATTCAAGACCTGACTGATCTCCTTATATTTAGTATGTAAATTGTTTTTATAAAAGTTCACAGTGTCTCCCTGCAGGGATGTAGTCCCAAGGAACGGCTCGGATGATGGGGGCAAGCTTACTGAGAAGGAACAGGAAGTGAGAAATTCAGACAAAGAAAAAAAACATTTAGAAGGGAAATCGAAGGAAAAGGTAAGTGAACCAACAATGCACTAGCTTAAAGGAACTTATTTAGAAAATAAAAAACAAACCTTTACAACTCCCTTAAAAGCCAAGTAACACTCAATAGTAGCGGTAATTATCGCATTCTTTTTAATGCTCTGCTCCATTTGTAAATTGGACGAAGAGCTTTTATGCAGTTTTTTCCCCCCGCTAAATACCACATAATATATTTTTTGTGAATTGGACTTAGTTTACCGCATGCAATAATTTATGCAAATGAGTATCATGATACCCTTATCGCATGCGTTAAAAGTTAGTGAATTGACCCCTTACTTTAAAGGTTCATTCAACATTTGAAACCATTCTCACCTCTATGTGATCGTATAGTGCTAAAATTATGCTAGGTGCATTGTAAGGCTTCATGTACACAGGACGTTTTTACACCTGCTCCTGAACGATTTAACTTGACAGATAGTAACCCACATTTAAACAGTCTGTTTTGCCGTGTTTACATGCGTTTAGCCACGTTTGCGTTTAAAAAAAAAAATTCATAGCTGAACAGCCCCACCAGGGGGCGGTCCTACTGGCTATATCCCCTCAGCCTGCACTAAGCAGATCAGTTCGTCAAAAAGCAGTACAAAAAACATAAAAACGAGGGGTGGATGCTGCGTCTGTCCATGAACTCAGAGAAAAGGATTTTACAGCGAGTACAAAAATCCTATTTACTCTTTTGTTCATGGACAGACACAGCTTCAATCTTGACAAGTGGGACGTCCCAAAGCAGTGTCAAAAACGAGGGGTGGGAACAGCATTAAAACAACTTCACCCCAAAACAAAACAGAGCTCCTCAATGGAGGAGTTGCAACTCTAAACAGCCGCCTGCAATATCTTGCAGCCGAAAGAAGCATCCGAAGATGCACACACACATCAACTTGTAAAGTCTAGTTAAAGTGTGAACGAACGACCAAGTCGCCGCCTTACACAACTGGTGAAACAAACGTATGATGCTCTCAGAGCTCGGACAGCATCCAAAAAATACAACGTCGACTCCTAGGATTCAACGGATAAGGACACAAGGATGGCAGAACAACGTCTTCCTTGAGATGGAAGGTCGAAACGACCTTAGGAAGAAAAGAAGGCTGCAGACACAGCACCACCTATCCTTGTGGAAGATCGGATAGAAAGCCTTGGATGACAAGGCTGCCAGCTCAGAAACCCGACTTAACTGATGTAACACCAAGAGGCACCTCTTGCCCTGGTCGAATGCGCCGGGAAAGGAAGGCGCCTGACCCTTCATGGTGTAAGCCTGATCACGATCTGTCAGATCCACCTAGAGATGGTGGCCGACGAGACCGCTGGGCCCTACTTGGGGCCAGCCACTGAAACAAACAAACAGTGAGACTGGACTCTGGAACGGAGCAGTACCAGACAAGCATACTCTCAGAGCTTGGAAAATGCAACGTCGTCTCCTTAGGATTCGACGGATAAGGACACAAGGATTGCAGTACAATGTCTTCCTTGAGATGGAAGGTCGAAACACGACCTTAGGAAGAAAAGAAGGCTGCGGACGCAGCACCACCTATCCTTGTGGAAGATCAGATAGGGAGGTTTGCATGACAAGGCTGCCCGCGCAGAAACCCGTCTTAACTGGCATAACAGCCACCAAAAGGACCACTTTCCGAAAAAGTGTCAACAAGGGGAACTCCCTGATGTTCTCAAATGGTCGTTTTTGAGGCACCTAGAGGCCATGCCGTTAAAGCCATTGACTGTAAGCAGGATGGCATATGGGACCCTGTGACAGCAGGTCCTCTTGTAGCGGTAGACGCCAAAAGGACTTCTGCTACACAAGCCCCACAGAGGTAGTGGAGGGTGGACCAGGGGGGCCGCCTGCCGAACCCTCTGTACAACGTTCACTAGTGAGCGAGTCACCAGGGGACATTGAAAAAGGACAGCCAAGGCAGATACCTGCCCCTTTAATTGTACTTCAAGCTAAATTTTTGGCCCGTTCCCTGCTGAAAGAACAGCAGGACTCTGGAACCAAATAAGTACGCGGATACCCTCTCATTTCCTCACAAAAGGATATGTAGGTCTTCCAAATGCGATGGTAAATCTTCCTAAGGGACGATTTCCGAGCACTCCTCATGGTAGAGATCAATGAGTCTGACAGGCCCCGGTCTCTTAGCACCTGGCTCTCAAGCCATGCTGTTAAGCCAGTGACTGTAAAAACAGGATGGCGTATGGGACCTTGCGACAGCAGGTCCTTTCTTAGCGGCAGATGCCAAAAGGCATCTGCTACCAGACGCACTAGATCAGCGTACCAAGGACGCCGAGGCCAATCCAGAGCAATTGGGACCATTTGAACCCTCTCTGCCTCCAGTCTGCAAAGCAGATGAGGAAGAAGCTTCAGAGGAGGAAAGGCATAAATTAGCCGGTACTGGCTCCACGGTGCCATCAATGCAGCGGTCGTGTTTTCCCATGGGTCTCTTGACCTGGCCACAACTTCAATACCTTCCGATTGAGTCGAGAAGCCAGGAGATATACGACTGGCGTGCCTCCCCTCTGGTAAAGGAGCTGAAACGCCTCCGGGTGTAGAGACCATTCTCCTTGGTCCAGCAACTGGCAACTCAGGTTGTCCGCATGCCAGTTTCCCACACCCGGAATGTATACGGCCGACAGGCCTGGTGTGCTCCTTTTTGACCCCCTTGGGAGGTGAGCGACCTCCGATGCTGCAGCAGAGCTGCTTGTTCCCCCTTGATGACTGACATACGCCACCACTGTAGTGTTTGTCCAACTGGATTCTGACTGGACGCCTCAGACCATGGAGAGGCAAAGCCAGATCGTCCGGAGTTCCAGGACAAAGATCGGCAAGTGGGATTCCTCTGGAGTCCAGCGACCCAGGTTGACTGGGCTCCCTAGACTCCTGTCCAACCGGGAAGACAGGCATCCGCCGTGACCACCATCCAGTAAAAAGGAAGAAACGACTTCCCGGACAGAAGTGCCGGTGATGTCGCAGTTCCTCTTGGTGGGCGCAGGAATGGGCCCAGCTGTGAAATATTAGATCAAGAATTGTAATTACACACCCCTGTTAAACAGGGGCAGAAAAATTGGGCCTTAGCCACTGGGGGCAGTGCCCAGAACCAAAAATGTTCTTACAAGCTATCAGCATGATCATTGTGGAGGAAGAGGATAGTCACTCAGCGTCAGCATAGGCTGTCTTGAAGGGATCTGACATTTCAAAAAATAACAATTTGGTTACATCAGCATCAGGTGCTTGGTAGCTGGTGGTGATCCAAGACTGATTCATTTTTATGAAGGTCAGACGATCAACCGAGTCGGTGGACAGGCACACCCTGTGATCGGTTACAAAGCCTCCAGCAGCACTGAATGTGCGTTCCAAAAGAACACTGGATGCAGGACAGGCCAGTAGCTCAATTGCATACTGTGCAAGCTCTGGCCAGTGATCCATCCTCAAGACCCAGTAACTCAGAGGATTTTCGGTGGAAAAGGTGCCAAAGTCTGATCTTGCCCCTAGGTATTCCTGCACCATGTAAACCAGACGCTGGCGATGGTTACTGGAACCGATCATACCTTGGGGCTGCGTACTAAAAAATTGTCTGAACGCATCCGTCAGACGGCCACCTTCTCCACGAGCCTTCTTTGACTGACCGAAGCCTCAGCAACACGTTGTCCAGGACCAGGAATTTGTAACCTCCCAGTCTCTGGGAATGAGTTGCACAGACCATTCTGCAAGGCCTCTTGAAGATGCTTCATCCTCTGTGCCGGCAAGATAACCCTTGTAACGTGGATCAAAGAGAGTTGCCAGCCAGTAATGATCCCTCTCCTTGATTGCACGAATACGAGGATCCTTCCGCAGGCTTTGCAGGATCAGGGAGGCCATGCAGCGTAGGTTTGCTGAGGCATTTGGTCCGGAGTCCTCTGGGTCACTCAGGACGACATGATCCGCAGCCACCTCCTCCCAGCAATGTACAAGTCCATGGGTGTCTTGGGACTGTAATTGATCCCTTGAAGACTGCTGCTGATGCTGAGTGCTAGGCTCCACCTCCATGCTGACACAATTCTCCTCCTCCTGTGTGATAGCCGGGCCAGCAGGAACACTGTCTGGATAAAGGGGGCCTTGAGAGGTAAGGAAGTCCTCCTCTTCCTGCCTCTTTTCTGCCTCAAGTGCCCTGTCCATTATTCCACGCAGCGTGTGCTCCAACAGGTGGACAAGAGGGACAGTGTCACTGCTCACCATCCTCGTGGCCTCCTCAAATGGTGCCAGGACAGCGCATGCATCCCTGATCATGGCCCGCTGGCGTGGGGAAAAAAATCCCAGCTCCCCTGACCCTGTCCTGGTGCCATATTGCAACAGATACTCATTGATGGCCCTCTGTTGCGTGCGCAGCCGCTGCAGCATGGCCAACGTAGAGTTCCACCTGGTGGGCATGTCACAGATTAGGCGGTTTTTGGGCAGGTTGGATTACTTTTGCAGGTCAGCCAGCCAAGCACTGGCGTTATATGACCGGCGGAAATGCCCACAGAGTTTCCTGGCCTGCTTCAGGACCTCCTGTAAGCCCGGGTACCTGCCCAAGAACCGCTGCACCACCAAGTTAAGGACGCGAGCCAAACAGGGCACATGGGTCAGTTGTCCCTGTCAGAGGGCGGAGAGGAGGTTGGTGCCATTGTGGCAAACCACCTTCTCTGGCTTAAGCTGGCATGGCGTCAACCACCTCTGAGCCTGCCCCTGCAGAGCTGACAGAATCTCTGCCCCAGTGTGGCTCCTGTCCCCCAAGCACACCAGCTCAAGCACTGCATGGCATCTTTTTGCCTGCGTACTTGCGTAGCCCATTGAACGCCTACGGAGCACCGCTGGTTCTGAGGACAAAGCACAGGTAGAGGCCATGGAGGAAGAAGAAGAGGGGTGGAGGAGAGAGGTGTGTCAGAATGACCAGTAGTAACATTTTGGAGGCGTGGTGAAGGAACAACCTCCAACACTACTGCACCTTGTCCTGCATCCTTCCCAGCTGCCAGCAGTCACCAAATGCACCGTGAAAGATAGGCAACGTCCCTGTCCATGCCTGCTGGACCATGAGTCAGCGGTAATATGCACCTTACTGCTGACCGCCCTGTCCAGCGAGGCCAAGACATTGCCTTCCACATGCCGGTAGAGAGCCGGAATCGCCTTCCGTGAGAAAAAGTGGCGATTGGGAATCTGCCACTGAGGAACCGAACATTCCACAAACTCACGGAAGGGGGCAGAGTCTACCAACTGAAAAGGCAGCAGTTGAAGTGCTAGCAATTTAGCCAAGCTAGCATTCAACCGCTGGGCAGTGCACCAGCTGGGGCAGGGAAATTTGCCTGGTACAATCTGACGTCGGTGTACCAATAGCAGATTGCCTGCAAGTACTTGGCTGTGACACACCTAATTCTACACCTTCATTCCCCTCAGTGCAGGTTTCAGAGAGGACGGGGTTGGAGATCCCAGCTGATGAGGAGCAAGGAGAGGTCCTCTGTTTTTTTTTGGTGTGGGTCTTTTAGGTAGGCTTGCCAACGAACTGCATGGCAGGTCGACATATGTCTGGGCAAGCACGTGGTGCCCAAGCGGCTGATGTTTTGGCCACGCGAGATACGCCCGAGACATATGTTGCAAATGGCAACGGTGCGATCTGCTGCACACGTCTGAAAAAAGGCACACACCAAAGAACTTTTGGAATAACGCGCAGAGACAGCAGCGCCCTGCACATGTGGAGCTCTGCAGTGTGATGCCCTTAAGCTGGCCCCTGGAGGGCATCCTGCCTCTTTGGGGATGTGCCTCCTCCCTCCTATCAGGCACCCACGTGGAGTCAGTGACCTCATCATCCCCTCCCTCCTCATCACTGGAGCAAATCTGGCAGTATGCTGCAGCTGGGGGAACATGACTGCCAGATAGCTGTCCTTGTTGGGTCACCCCCTTCTCTCTGGGCTCACGTTACTGCCTGGGCATCCTCCTGGAGCATGTACCCAACACTGTGGTCAAACGGTTCGGGGGACATGGTGGGGCTAGGGAAAAAGTGACTGATGCCATTGAGCCGAGGGAAGAGGCCGCTTTGCCAGACAAAGCCTGGGTGAGCGAGGATGAGGACGGCTTGGTCATCCACTCTACCAAGTCTTGGGCATGTTGCGGCTCAACATGGCCAGCTGCCGAAAAGGACAAGCGTGTCCCACGGCCACATGCTGATGAGGATGCACCGTGTCCACGACCAACACTGTTGCCTCTAGACACAGAGCCTGCTTGCCACGTGACTGTCTGCCTCTCCTTGTTTGCC